>NW_019059622.1:233982-272844 GCF_000696155.1 Zootermopsis nevadensis
ACCAGACTACACAGTGCAACAACCCAGAAGACAGAAATCTTCATACTCTGATGACGGAGGCAGTATGACCTCTGAAACGTTGGTAAACATCGACCAGACTACACAGCGCAACAACCCAGAAGACAGAAATCTTCATACTCACCGCTGTGATAACCTATGTGAATTAGGAACATACACCTTAATAATATATACGTCATATTTTCCTGGTAAAATCTTACAGTAGAGCACCGATTATCCGTGGTGATTGGGGGAAGAAATGGCTCAGATAATCAGAAAAAAACTTTAATGTTTTACTTTATTAGAATTATCATCCGTGTAAGCAAAATAGGAACTTACAAATATGTGTGCATGGAAACATACGTAATCACATTTGCTGAACGTATATAAAAATACTAAACTTCCTTGAAGTAATTTTATCAGGAAATACGTAATTTTTGTTTGATTTGTCTATTGGTACGTAATTTTTGTATGATTTGTCTATTGGCCTTATTTTCTTTTATTTTACTTATGAACCCACGTATGTGTAAAAATCAGCATTATCAACGTCATCTTGATTTTTCGTGAAGTAGTATCTCAGCAGCTATGAGGGTTTTTATGTAAATTACGTTACAAGATCACAATCTGGGTTCAAGGATAATCCACTCCACGGATAATTGGTGCTCTACTGTAATTACAATTTTTATTAATTGGGAACATACCAGTTCAGTGAAAATTTATGTTGAAAACAATTTACGATTTTTTAATTAGTATAAATTATTATAGTGTAAAACTAATTTAATGTTTATATCAATTCTTAACCTTCTCTTTTGAATTTTGTGAATAGAAAACGTGATTTGTGACATTTGTAAATCGGTTTTTAGTCCGCAAGATGCTGTCAACTGAATTCTGAGTACTGTTATGTCTCATTACTTTAGTGTTGCTTTATTTTGGTTGACGTTTTTGGAAAATAAGTCTAATTACAAGTTAGAATAATAGAGTAATAATAACTTAAATTGTCATTGAGAACTATTCTGTTTAGTTCGAGTGCTGAATATGCAAATGACCCCGATGTAAATAACTTACATTTATGCCCGTCGTTTTGAATTAACAAGAAAAGAAGAAGAAATGTCCGTAAGTGTAATTCGCCGCCGACTAGGAAGCATTATTTTTATATTTATTTAGTGTTCTGTCTGAGGACAGGTCCATATGAACAGGATCCTTCCCTCCTTTTCTCGGACTGGGACCTGTTCATATACGTTCTTGGCCGATGATCCAGAAGTGGTTTGCCATTGCCTTCTTCTGTGTGTGAATGGAGTAATTGTTGGGATGCCCCGGAGGAAAACTCCGTGTTGCCTAGACCACGGCCTTGCCCAACACAAGTTATAAATTCGGGCACCGCGGGGAATCGAACCCGAGACCCCAGGATTACAAGGCCAGCGTTCTAACCACTAGACCACCTCATCTTATTATTATTTAGTGTTTTGTCTGACGACAGGTCCATATGAACAGGATCCTTCCCTCCTTTTCTCGGACTGGGACCTGTTCATATACGTTCTTGGCCGATGATCCAGAAGTGGTTTGCCATTGCCTTCTTCTGTGTGTGAATGGAGTAATTGTTGGGATGCCACGGAGAAACCGGGGAAGAAGCCCCCGAAGGAAAACTCCGTGTTGCCTAGACCACGGCCTTGCCCAACACAAGTTATAAATTCGGGCACCGCGGGGAATCGAACCCGAGACCCCAGGATTACAAGGCCAGTGTTCTAACCGCTAGACCACCGTGGTTAGGAAGCATGCCATGTTACTTAAGCGTCAACTTATCCGTAAATGAACATACTTTTTTTCCTCGGCGATGAGTTTCGGTAATCAGAACACAGACGAAACAGTAGGGATATCGATTAATATCGATTGACCGTAGCGATATGATAGGACTACTCGTAGTGATTCTGCGTTTCCATATATCGCGTTGTATCTTATCAGCACAAAATTGATTTTAATTATTTGGAAGTGCTGAAAATCTGGAACGCCGTCCATTGCAGAACAAACCAAGGAGACTTTTAGTCGGTTGTTGGGAGTAATATAAATGAGCTAATCAATACGCGTACAAATAAAGGCAATGTAAAGCTGCCAGCTACTCATATACCACGATTTAAATACTTTTCAGTGACTATGATTTGATGAGAGGTAAATAGATTTGTTCGACAAACTTGAAAAGGCGTCATCGTGAAATCTCTGCAGTGAGATGTGTAATAGTTACCTCGAAACCTGTTTAAAACTTTTTAAGTCCAATCCTAATTATGTTTATCCTGCTTTAGCAATCAGTAACCATTCATTTTGTATTTATGTGCTTTGTATGATTTTTGTTGTAAACAGCGATTATGTACTTAAACATCATTAATCAGTTGATACGTACTGAATTTTTTAATATTATTTAGACCAATTCCGTTCCAAACGTTTAAATACGCTACACTGCTGTAATCTAACTTAATTAACTTCATGCTGCTTTCATTATATATATATATATATATATCGCATTTATAACTTGTGTTGGGCAAGGCCGTGGCCTAGGCAACACGGAGTTTTCCTCATTGGCATCCCAACAATTACTCCATTCACACCCAGAAGAAGGCAATGGCAAACCACTTCTGGATCATCTGCCAAGAACGTATATGAACAGGTCCCAGTCCGAGAAAAGGATGGAAGGATCCTGTTCATATGGACCTGTCGTCAGACAGAACACTAAATAAAATAAAATATATATAAAATCGAATCACACACTCATGTAGAATCCAAGCTGTTATCATTAATGTTTGAATATATAATATAATTTACTTTGCAGTGTGTGGTGATATAGTGTGTCATTCATTCCGTGTTTTCTTAACTGTTGCTGGAACAATATGGAGGAAAAATGCATACGAAATTGTAAACTGACGTAGTCTTCAACATAATTGCAACGCACCGTTTTATTCTGCACACAAATGTGCCTAGCAAGAAGTAAATAAATATTTCGTTCTGTGTTCCTTATTGTTTTCGACTCATTTATTGAAACCGTCTGAAGTTTGTATAATACAGCGTCAAATCATAGAAATAGTAACGAATTTGAAAGGATTCAGAAGGAAGCGGGCTGTTGCAAATACACGTGTGGGAGAGAGGGGAATGACACGAAGCGATAGCACGTGGAATATGTTTTCAGTTACACTGTACACACTCAGACAGACTCTTTGCCGTCTATCCCCTTCTCTGGCCTTTCGATTTCCCCCCTCCCACTGTGATTTAGCTCGAGCTCGGAGTTATTTTGTGTCAAACTTACCCAGTGATAATAATCTTGTTTCATTCAGGATAGTTGGCTCTCACTTTGCTAAATTATCATTTACCAACCACTTCCTCGATTATGCCTCCTCATCAGGGCGACGACTGATGATGGAGGCAGGAAGGGCCTCCGAAACGTCGGTAAATTTCTACCAGACTACAAGGCCCTGAAGAACCTCAAATCCTTTTTAAAAAAACCTCATAACGAAAAATAATATTAGCAAATTTCCTTTGGACTTTGCCAGTCGTCATATTTATTGGACCATGTGGTTGAGCTAGCCTCCAGAACTTCATGTTTTCTATCCTCTTCCCCCCTTTTTTTCCTGAGGAAGGAAGCATAAAACAGCTTTCAAAACGTGTAGTTCTGTTATTTTATAATTTAGACGATGGACAAATACCAGAACAGTTATACATACTAGAACGTTCCCTGGAAGATCGTAAAATGTTTTCCATTCTTATGAAAGTGTTCAAAGGGAAGCTGATGTGCCAGTACGAGCGGTCCAGGGAAGGGACGCCCCATTTTTTATCTGTTGCATCCACCCACGACTTTTCCAAGAAATGTTATCATTGTGCTGCAATGATGGAATGTGTAATTAAAAAGATAATTGGACGGAAGCCATCCGCGAGATGTAACTATCGTCACCGCTTCATGGAAGGAAGTGCCATATTGCAGTGAGGGATAGTTTTTCTGTCTGTGGTAGCTGAGAAGCTGTTGCTACATGCGGTTTCTTTTTGCTTTGTTCCTGATGTAACACGTAATGTATTCTAGATCAGGGGTTCTCAACCCACGGATGGCGATGTGTTTTGTGCGGCCCACCTGCGGTTTTTATAATATTTTATCAAGATTTTATTATTTAGTGTTATGTCTGACGACAGGTCCATGTGAACAGGATCCTTCCATCCTTTTCTCGGACTGGGACCTGTTCATATACGTTCTTGGCAGATGATCCAGAAGTGGTTTGCCATTGCCTTCTTCTGTGTGTGAATGGAATAATTGTTGGGATGCCACGGAGGAAAACTCCGTGTTGCCTAGACCACGGCCTCGCCCAACACAAGTTATAAATTCGGGCACCACCGGGAATCGAACCCGAGACCCCAGGATTACAAGACCAGCGTTAGCAATCAACTAGCTTGATCGTATTTCAGTGGGACCTATTACAGAACTCATTTGATGATAACCACAGCAACATGAATGACCTATATTTGAAAGTGGGCTGATTTCACTGGCTTCTGATAGGACAAAGTGTTTCACTATGCATTTATTGTGCCGTCCGCAGAACGTAAAGTTTTGCAAAAAAAAAACAAAAACATTCCATCTTATTAATATACTGCCTTTAATCCTGATTATACTTCGGCCATTCTTCCAAGTTAATGTTGTAGTTCTGGTCGCGTCTCTGGAGAGGCCATGACATCGATAAAAGAACATCATGCAGGAACGGAAATAAATAAATGACCGATATAAAAACACTATTTTAATGTCGTCAGTAGTTAACAGTATCTGTCGCTGTGGGCAACTTTTGTCGTAGGTCCAAATTGTGAATGTAAACTCGATAACTGTGACGTATAATACTGATGAACACGTGGCGAGATTCATGCGAATCGTAATAAGATTAATTAAATCTGGAAATGAAAGATTACTGTTCCAAAATGAGCTTTAAGTATTAGGTTTGTGCATGTCAGATAGCATCCTTGCCGATCTGGAGTGACGTGGAGGGGTGGGGTATTGGTAGTGTTTTAAAATATTTCGGTTGGTTCGTTTTGCTGAAAATTTTTACATATTATGTCTCGTTATGAGATGTTTCCTATTGGTTAACGTAATGATAATAATGATTCTCTTTCGTCGTCTAATATCCTAGATCCAGAAATTAATCAGATAATTCTGTGTGTTTTGTTACAATACTTCACACGTCTGCGCCATCTATCAGGGTGTATGTTGCGTGTTGCGTAGCAAGCAGGGGCTGCAATATCGTTCCAAAGTCCACCCCACCCCCCATGTCACTGTATCTTGACACTGCCCGTGCTTCGCTTACGTAAATACCCGATGACGCCTTCGAGGTATGTTCTTGGGAAGGAAACTCATTTCTTTAGCCAAATTTTCACTGGTTTAAATTGACTACGGTTTAAGAGACGCCTTGACACATTCACTGTTCTTCTTCTTGAAAGCCAAGAAGAACGGGAGACGGGAATTTAACATAGAGGAACTAATCTCTACGAGATGTGAACAGTAAAACTTTACCAAACTACTCGGCGAAGCTTTCCAGATTACAGTCATTTATATATTTGCCGCCTTTCGAACCTGAAAACTCGTACTTTTAGTTGATTTCTTCCGCGCCATTATAGTTACATCGCCATGACTCGATGTCTAAGGCCTCGTTGACGTGAGGTACGGGAGTCTGCATATTGAGTGCCCTTTTGCCTGACAATGACAGTAATATCGGCGCTGATCGTATACAGTCCGAGGTGTCGGCGTATGTACCGCGTTATTCTGAATGTGCTTTCGGTGATTACAAATTTTAGTCGAAACATATAGTCAGTTAACAAGAAAAGACGTTTCGCAGTAGCGTAAAGACGTGTGCAAAATATGGCGTCACTGTGATGTTGTTTTAATATGACAAAAACTGGGATACTCTTCAGTAAAACCGAGTATGACGATTTCTGTCTTCTGGGTTGTTGCACTGTGTAGTCTGGTCGATGTTTACCAACGTTTCGGAGGTCATACTGCCTCCATCATCAGGGTGATGAAGATTTCTGTCTTCTGGGTTGTTGCGCTGTGTAGTCTGGTCGATGTTTACCAACGTTTCGGAGGTCATACTGCCTCCATCATCAGGGTGATGAAGATTTCTGTCTTCTGGGTTGTTGCGCTGTGTAGTCTGGTCGATGTTTACCAACGTTTCGGAGGTCATACTGCCTCCATCATCAGGGTGATGAAGATTTCTGTCTTCTGGGTTGTTGCGCTGTGTAGTCTGGTCGATGTTTACCAACGTTTCGGAGGTCATACTGCCTCCATCATCAGGGTGATGAAGATTTCTGTCTTCTGGGTTGTTGCGCTGTGTAGTCTGGTCGATGTTTACCAACGTTTCGGAGGTCATACTGCCTCCATCATCAGGGTGATGAAGATTTCTGTCTTCTGGGTTGTTGCGCTGTGTAGTCTGGTCGATGTTTACCAACGTTTCGGAGGTCATACTGCCTCCATCATCAGGGTGATGAAGATTTCTGTCTTCTGGGTTGTTGCGCTGTGTAGTCTGGTCGATGTTTACCAACGTTTCGGAGGTCATACTGCCTCCATCATCAGTTGGTTAATATTTTGTAATTTTCGGTTGCGTTCTTTGTATTTTATTCTCGCTTTCTCTGTCATTTAGAACATTTGACGGATTTTGAAAGTCCCATAAAAGTAACTGCAAGTGTGAATGGTTCTTTCTGTGTTTTTTGTTAGTGAATTTCTGAATGCTGCAAGCGATTGCCTCCTGTCTCTAATTCCTTTGCCTTTACATCACATTCGGATAGTATTACTTGAGCCGGGAGGCGCGAACTTATTTTCTTTTTTATGAAACCTCTGTTCCCTTAGTGTCGACATCGGGGCTTGCCTGAGTCTTGTTCCTCTTAGGGCGTTAGCGCTGTGATCTTGTGTGCGGACAACAGGGAGTAGGAAGGAGGTGTTCTCGGAGTAACATCACGTCTCTAGGGGTGAAGAGTAAAGAGGATGAAGTTAAGATGGGGGGAAACTACTCACCCACCCTCCCATAACCCAACTTCATCCCTTTGCTGGCGAAGTGAACTTCATCTTGCCAGCTGTCATCAGTATCTGACCTGTATGCTCCAGGCATATAAACAGGGGTGACCATGAGAGATTTTAGGTTCTCACGGAGATGGTTGGCTTCTGGGATGTTGCGCCGTGTATTCTGGTAGAAGTTTACTGACATTTCAGAGGTAATTACTGCCTCCATCATCTCCCTGATGATGAAGATAATAAGTTCCTCTGAAACGTCCCTAAATTTCTACCACACTACATGACGCAATATCCCAGAAGACAGCCATCTGTATGGATAATCATGCTGACTTATCTGGAGGGAACGATATTCCTTCAAAGTCAGTAGGTTCTAAGCTACCAAACCAATTACATATTACTCATCGCTGTGATAACCTCGGATTTCATGGAAATTACGTAGATACGTAATTTAATTGTCACTTCAGATATTTTGGGGTTTAGTTTAGTTGTAAACAGCCATTGGTACTCACTTATCACAGAATATTTAAAGTGGACATTGTGACAGTTAGTGAATGCCTGTCTGTTATTTGACGGGGAGAGTAATACCGAATATTTGCTTTAAAATATGTCATCCCATTTATATAAATATTGATTTATATTGCATTGTTTACCTTGACTCACGTATTTTTAACTAGATATAAACTACTAGTAAGAATAAATGGCAGTTTTTCGCCCGAGTTTTTCCTTAAGATTGTCTTGTGTTGTAACAGTGATGTAACGTGTTTATTTCTGTAATCTCAGGTAAATATATTATGTACAGAGATTCCGGTAACTTCGTGTCAGTACTCACGATTCTATTACTGAGGTAATTCCCATAAATAAAGTTAACAATTAAATTTTCTTTCTTCTACTTAAATTCTGTAAATTTTTGTGAAACATTAACTCCTTGTGACATATGAGATAGGTTTATAATTAAGTTACTGCTTATCTAATTGAATCATTATTCAGTTAAGACTACATGAATATAAATCAGACGTTAACAGCACCCTCCAACAGACATCTGAACGTTTCGCTGTTATTATATTTTCACGATTATCTTCTGTTTTGGCCTATCTGCCTTTCTTTTACATCAAAGGGTGCGTTTTATGAAAGTCGCCCGGGACAATTAATTAGGATGTACGAACCTGCATTTAATGTCTCGTTTAACTATACATTTAACGATTTGTTAATAATTTAACGAGACAAAAACACAATGAGTGCTAGGTATTCTATAGTCTAATCTCAAGTAATTGTAGTAGTCAAAAATGTTGTAAGCTTCTAAACGATAAATTTACATTCAAATTTAACCTCTACGTGGATGAATACATGAGATATGTAGTTTTATATCCTTTGATAATTTTGTAATCTCAATAGGATGAACTATTAATGATAATAGAGTATTCTTCATCTTCTTCTATGGCGCAACAGCCCGAAATCGAGCCTTGGCCTCCTCCCATGTGGGAGGTTTCTTTGTCTTTGAAGTGTGCATTTGTGAGTAGTGAGTGACAATTTCTACTCAATCCTGATTTGTCTGCTAGAGGCATCTAGTAGTGACTTGGGCGAGAAATGGTCGCTGAATTTTGCTTACGAAACATCTTTACTTCCCCTCCGTAGGAACGTGTGCTACGGATTTTTATCACCCTTTAAAATCCATCGACCTCGGCCGGGTTTGAACCCGCGAACCTTGGGTCCAGTGGCGAGCACGGGGAGCGACTGATGATATTAGATACATTGGTCTAACTAATGCGTCATAGTGCGTTATGTCTGTAATGTGGTTGTTCGACGAGTTGTAGTGGAAATAGCCTGAACCATTATCTCGTAATATATTGCTGAAATGGTTTTCGATCAAATCACGTAAGACTGGGTCTGTTTTTGATATAAATAAGGAAACTCTGAGAAGCTGTATCGCTGGAAGTCATCCAGAAGCCTCACCACTCCCGTTCTTTAAGATATTCTCTGTGGATTTCAGTTTACATTTTCTGTTACTTGTCTTAACTGGAAAAGGGCTAACGTGTTCTGACCCGACTGAATAAGACATCAAGAAATCATCACAGTTCTGTGACTTCGTCGTCGTCATTTCGAAGTGGCTGAAGAAGGACGCAGAGAGGCTGTGCCATGCTCCCTAAGTTCTGAGTCGGCGTTTATTTCCAACTCGACCATTCTGCTACAGCATCCGTGTCTGAGTTTCGGATTCTCTTCTGAATAAGAGGACCCAAGCTTGTAGTGGGGATGGGGGAAGACGGCTGTATCTGGAACAGGCGTTTGTCAAAAACACGCTCCCTACCACTTTCCGGGAAGCGCAGTCATAGCGCAGGGCACCCAACACACCGGATATAATGCAATTATTTGAACTTTATCCATTAAAGTGTAACTTCATTGCAGTATGTCAGAAAATAATTGAGTTTGAAGGAAAATGTCGCCCTTTCGGTGCGCTGTCGCGTCTCTGTGGCTCGCTTTGAACTTGCTCGTGGGCACACAACTCATGTTCCGCTCCTTTATTGGGACGCACTTTCACACGGAATTAATTTGTATGAAAGTTCCCTTAAATGTCCCCCCCCTCCCCGTCTCTTTGCTTTTGTATTTCTGACAGCTAATTCGTTTATTAGGCTGTTCTTTAGTTAATTGTCGATGATGTTATTTTGAGGCAAACGAGAATATTGTGTTCCGTGACCCTTTAAAGCCCAGTGGTAACTATATGTCCCACCTGCTCTTGCAGTTTTGTATATTTTTCAGTATAAACAACGATTATATCCTTAAACAGCGTTAACGAAGAGATACTTGTAATAGTGAAGTGTTGTGTTTTCTTTGCGGTACGGCCTGAATTATTTTATGTTATTTAGACGAACTTCGGGTACAGAGGGTTCTTAGTCGTTATCAGTAAGAGATTCTCTATTGATTTCTGACAAATTAATCCTTATAGCAAGACTCAGAACTCAATCTCATTAAAGTATGACACTAACTAGGTGATAAAGTGTTCGTTGTTACTTGTCATTTTTCGTTGGTCAGTGTAATCAGGGCGTGTAACTGATTTAGAAGTTTTGCCAGGTTGGTCCTATGCGCTACGCTAGCCTAACATTACGCTTATTATTAATTATAATTATCACAGATTAATTACATATGTATGTATGCATGTATAACGGCAGGCGGGCTGTCGACGAGACAGGTCATTGGCGAGATTCGAACCTTGGTAAATGCGGGTGAAAGATTTTATTCATTCCGAATCGATTCCCTACCAAGTACTTCTTCCCTTTTTCTATATAGGTAGTATTTTGTTTTTATTCTCTGCTGTATTACATAATAATTTTTCAATTTTCTTTTCATTCTTATTTCCTTAGTTTCTTTCTCGTTCTTCCTTGTCTTTTTTAAGCTTTCTGTTTTCTCAGTACATTTCATTTTATCTTTTCCTTTTACATATGTTTCCTTCCCTCCTCTGCGTTATCCAGTTCCCTATGCCCTTCTTTTGATGTCGTCCCTGAAAATTGCTTGTCTGCTTGGAAGCCAACCCGCTTGTCTGTCGTGTACTGTTCCTGGTGACGGTGAGCAAACCCGCCTTCTCCCCTCTTGATAACCCGAAGAGCAGTGTACGTACCCTTGTTGACGCAACACGATCCTGACCGCCTTGTGCTCCCGGAGTCCTGTTTTGAGGTTTAATTTTACGAAGCGTCTGAAGAGCTGAGTCGAGTATCGATCCTACACCCCGCGCCAAACCGGAGGCATCCCTAGTA
This sequence comes from Zootermopsis nevadensis, assembly GCF_000696155.1. The sequence goes on from NW_019059622.1 coordinate 244,738, forward strand.
CGTCCTTGCCGTGCCGTTGTCATCGTCCGACGCTAGGTCGAGGTCAACGTGTGAGGTCACGCATGTCAAGCGGGAATAGACTGGGCCATTGGCTTTCAGTAGCCTTTAAAATCCTTGTAACACCATTTGATGTCAGTTACAGACCCAGAGAATGTTCACTGTGAAAGACAGAAGTCAGACATGCGTAGGGTTGGAGAGTGTCATTGATGGAAACTGTTACCCGTGGCTTTCAGCTGAGTCCAGCATTGATTTTGTTGTGGTGTCGACCACAAGAACAGTGAAGAGAGATGTCACATTTAACTTTCCCACGACGGTGAGGATGACCTCGTTGTAGGTAGGCAGATGCCGTCGTTTCGGAGAAACATACTTTTTCCATCTTCAGTCATTACCCTGAAGATAAAACCCACTCTACTCGCAAGAGGGCTTCCCACTAAACCCTATTCTGGAGTCAGAAAACGTTTTGTGTAAAGTGAAACTCAGATTCCCAGAACTCCGTAGGAGAGATAGCTCCCTGTGTGTGACGGCCAATGCAGCCCGTTTAAGCCACCGTTACCAATAAACACCAACGTTATATTATCATCTGTGTTTAACACTTAACTGCCTACAGTGCAGCTTAAAGTGCTTTGTGTTCTGTGGGTGATAATAAGGTGTCCATCGCCATGGCAACGGACGTGGGCTGCAGACACGGACCCAGACCAGTAGCAGCAAGCCCCTCACTCCCGCGACCTGAGAACGGGTAACAAGCAGTGAATGATCAGATTTCCTTTCATCAGTTCCTTAACGACACTGCAGCAGCTGTTCCGACTAGTGGTATTGAATAACGGCGAAACCATTTGCATTCTTTGTATTTGGGAAATCCAGGGATCGCGACATGCCAAGTGGGCGCTGTACAGAATAATGAGAAATGTTCAATCGTCCCGATCTCGGTTTTTAATGGAGGAAAATAATGAGTTTGACGCTTAGATAGCTTTATTCTCGGAGAAAGGTCATAGCATATTTATCGGACGTACAAAGTTAAGGAAACATGATATATTCTAAATGTAAGTTTATTATTATTATTAATTAATAAATCAGTTTGCTTTATACAGAATGTATGTTTACGAATGGACTTCATTGGCGTTTCTTTCGTGAAACGAGGGTTCATTGTGGGTTTGAAAATGCAGTCCTCAGGAGTGCCTGAACAGTGATGCCTGAAAGCGCTTTTGAATGCGATGACAATGATGTTTTAACAGAACAGGTTTCATTGTGCATGGCCGAGTTCTTCACGTTACATTACACTGAAATCATTTCAGGCATCTGTTAACACGCAGACCACCCATTAAGTGCCGACAACACACAACCCACACATTTTAATTACGTATTATTCAGAAATTTTTGAATTGATTACTAGGCCACGTGGTGTGTACCACCGTCAGATGGTACGAACGCCGCGTATCGGCAAACGGCGTAGGACGTGCTCAGAAGTTAAGACGGAACATGTAGAGTGTGGTGAGGATTGATAGTCAAATGAATTTAAAAGGATCGAGTGATTAATGGTTCTACGGATGGCGTGAGACCGAAACGTCTCATAGTTCCGTCTCTGTTTTGTGTAGTGGAATTATATCTTTGGTTAAAATAGATGTTATTCGTGCTTTGTTTGGTTGTAAGGGATCATGAAATTATTAAGTAGATGTGCTCCTCCTTAATTATCAAAGAACGTATCAGGTTGTAACTTTGCACCACTACCTTCGCCTGTGTTTATCATTGTTTAACATCCATAAATACACTCTGACAGGGCAAAATGCAGTTATTGGCAGTCTTATCGTTGTTGACACTGTCTTATCTTGTTTCGAACGTTTTGGAGGAATCTGGCTTCTTCATCGCCGCGGAAGTTTCAGATCTTGTGTTATGTTACAAATTTACAATTGTTTGATAGAAATATACCGACGTTTCAGAGGTGCTTATTGCCTCAACCATCAGGTCAGTGATGATGGAGGCAGTAATCATCTCTGAACGCGGGACATTCGTTTGTCAATTCACCGTAAAACACTCTTTGCCTTCGTGAAGATCATGTGTTTCTGCGAAGAGGTTTTGCTTGTGAAAAAGAATTTCAGACCTGTTCAGTTTATAAAAAAAGGTATCGTAAGTGGGTCCACCGGAGAAAATTGTAGAATGTCACAGTGAATTGTGACAGGATATATTAAGTGGATCGAGTTCCCATTATATTCAAGAGATTCGACAAGGGAATTTAAATACCTTTGAAGATTTTCAAAATTGTATACAGGCGTGTTTTAAAGTAATGTTTATGTATGATTTTTTTGGGATAGTATCCACGAAACATGCTAGTTTTATTTTATATTTTTTGGAATTAAATTATGATTACTGTTCCTTCATTTCATTTCATTTCATAAACAGAAAGTGTGTTGAATTTAATAAGATATAATATTTTGTTAGTTACATAGTTCGTGTGCTGAGAAAGAGATTAAGAATTTAAGTTTTATTTGTTGGTAAATACTTTATTCACAATTCTACAGGCAGCATTGATATGAATATGTACGACGAATTGCTTCGTAAGTTCCACATTTTTCGTATGTTCCAAGTTAAAACAGACAACGTTTCACGCTTTTTCCCCGTAAATGCCATTTTATTCTTTGATTCGGATTTAAAACAGGAGCTTTGTCACACGAAAATGTCGTTCATTAAATATGATTTACGCTTTAGTATTATGTCAATAAATAAATTCCTTCAATATTATTGGTAAACATGTCTGATGTCCAATTCGGAGTAAAATACGGAGTTGAACGATTTGATGTGAAATGGAAACAGTTGCAGTTTGCTTGTCTAACTGGGGATCCGATGGTGACCAATACACAGCGCCAATCAAAAGCTCGCTTGAGAGCATGCGTATTGTATTACAGAAAATTTTAAAAAAATTGGATTATTGTTATTATGTATTTTATTAGCGTCAGTTCTGGTCTCTCAGTTAAAGGTAAACATAGCCGTCAATAAATAATCAACAAAATATGGCTCAATACTTAATTAAATTTCACGTGTGTTTATTGTGAATTACATTAATTAAAAGAGAATTAGTTTTAAATGCCAGTCAGAGACTGTGAAAACAAATGAGCTGAAAATTTGTGTTCCTGGAACTTGTCAAAGTGATCCACTGTTTACCATATTAAAAGTGCCCGACATATTTGTATTATAAAAAAAAACAATTGTAGGATTGATATTCGTCGGTTATTCTGATTGGCTGGACTGTTACTGATGGCATGAGCTATGTCCCCCCCCCACCCCACAGAATATCGACTTTTAATAAAAAAATCCATTTTAATACAAGTACTTGATTATTTCATGGTCGTAAAACGCACGTTCCCTGCATGTAGCATAATACTTTACTACAAGCAGCAATAATTATAAATTTCCGATTACAAAATTACAAATTAATTAAATTTTAACTAACTTTATGGAGTTGAGTCCTTTTTAAAAAGCTGATTATAGCTCAGCTGCTCAAGAAATTCCCCGACATTTATGGAACTCGAAGATTTACTTCCGTGTTTACAAGATCCTTCCGCTGGGCTCTGCGCTGAGCCAGCTTAATCCAATTCACATCCTGATAACACTATTTTCTAGAAACTCAGTTTCACATTATTCTCCAGTCTAAGCCTTTGTGGTGAAGTTTACTCATCTTGTTGGCTGTCCAGGAATGATTATTAAGGATGCTTTAAATTTAATTACTGTACCATAGTAATATAAATTCGTACCGTAAAATAACAAGAAAATTAGTTTTGAGTTTGTAAAGACAGGAAGGTATGGTCGTGGCCTGTTTTAAAGTAAGATCTCTGTATCTGAAGGTAAACACTTAAACACGACACGACGTAGTCTACCGATGAGATCACGGAACGTCCCAAATTACTGGCCATTACATCGTTACGTTAATTACAAATCGTTACTTCGTTTACAAAATGTATCTCTTTATCTTGTGCCCCAAACTTTTAAGGTGGAAATGTGTAGGAAATTAATTACCTGTTACAATGACATTGAATTTCCCACTGAATAAATCGTTGAAGTTGAAACTAGCTGTTACTGGCATCTCGTTATATACAACACTTGATAATGAAAAATTTTATGGCTTCACCAACTTGTACTTTTGTTACGACAATTAAAGGTTTCACTGGGTTAACTACGTAGTTGGCACGGGGAAAACAGGTTTAAACATTAAAGAATGTTTGTGTGTAGAGATACTGAGAAAAATAAATCATGAGTAGATAAATGATTATAAAATAAATCTTAGAGGAAGGATGATTTCAACTAGAACTGGTATTACCTTGCATTATTCCTTGTAATTATATTAATGAGGTTGAATTTTATAAGTGAAACTGAAAACAGTATCGCACTGGAATGACTCTACAAGACATTCGATCGATATTTTTGTACTGATATGAGCACAAACATGTTCCCTCCAATTAATGGATATTAAAAATATTTTTTTGCTGGAAACAAATTTTTCATTGTGCGAAATTTGTTATTGGCACTGAGATTTAAATTCATAACCTGTAATACAGAAACGTGGTTAGGTTAGGTTATGTTAGGTTAGTTGAGATTCAGATGCTCATTATTTTGCATGGCAATTTTATTAGAGAACTCACAGTTTATATTATTTGATATCCAGATTTGTTTATCCCAACTTGTAAAATTTCTGTGGCTTTTATCGAGCTTATGGCTTCCTTATTTCGCTTAACTATTTAAAAATTCTTTTCCCACGTCATCGCGTATCCGTTAGACATCAGTTGTTCATTTCTGTTTACGTAATAATCACTATTTATTGTGGGAAATAAATAAATACTCTGTGAATGCAAAATGCGCATTAAAGAGTTAAGATGGTGAATCGATAATAAAAGTAATAATTACGATCGAATTTTTGCCAGAAGTTATTTAGAGTGAAGTGAGTTTTATTATAACTTTAATATTGCGAGTAAATTTTATACACGTCATAATCGAAGGAACTCCCGTCTTCTGTTCGTTTTGTTCGTTTTCTGTGAGTGAGGCGTTCTTTCATCTGCGTTTTCTGATTTCACCGAAATGAACTGTCTGCGCTATCTTAAATGTCAGTGGAGCTGAATAAATTACATTCTCAAATGAGAGACGGAAAAATATGAACTGTGATGGGAATTGTTAGAAATGAATTGCAGGTACTGATAGAGACGTTGATGCCATTGTCACGTTGTAAGTTTCGTGTCATATTTTTTAGTGTCGGGCTTGTAGAATAGCTGTTTGATGACGCTGGTAAATATCTTCTTGAAAAGTATGCCTAGAAGACAAACGAGGAGATGGAATGAGAACATTAGGATGAATCTTAAGGAAAGTAGGATCTGTGGATGGCATATAGAGAGAACTAGCTAAGAGTCATTCAATGGCGGCTTGATCCTAGGGATATGGAACAACTGGATTTTGCTGCCAGAAAAAAATATATGTCTAGGCCTATATAATATGAGTTTTTACCCAGGCGCTTTCCGTTTTTAACATCATTATGTTGGCCTTATTGTAAGAGACATTTTATTAAAAACCTTTATGATTTTTGTAATTGAACATTGTTCGATGCTTCGGATTTAAGTTTTCAGAGCAATGAGTATTCATGAGTATTCACAAGTATATTAATTAGCACCACGAACTTTGTCAGTAATTAAATTCTTTCGTGACAGCTGTGTTGTAAGTTACGTTAAACACCTCGTTACACTAAGACCATTCATTAGCATGAGTGTCCATTCACGAATACATTCCTACTATGTGATGTATTTTGGGATTTAGAATACCTCATATTGGTATTCAAATCAATATGGCAGGACGTTAAATAGCGCAGCTATTTCAAATATCAGTGCTGTGTTTATTTAAAAATAACGTTGGTTTTGCAAAGAGAACTATTTAAGTTATTTCATTGCTTTTATTGGGATCTCTGCAGGGTAGTATGTTGCGTTGTCATGAACAGTGATCACTCGTTTCTGGTTCCAAATTGAGTTAGAGATAAAAATATAATTAGTTTAGTTTCTGTAGCAGCTAAGTGTATATGAAACTGGCTAATGAAACAGATTGCTGAATTTGTGTCGATACTTTCAGAAGACTTGCTTTTATTCACTGAAGATCGTTATTATCAAAATAATCGTATCTGCTTAATACTCTCTTCGGCAGAATTTGTTGTAGGATGGGATTTTGATTCCTGACACTCCTCAAAATGCAGTGTTGGTAATCTTCAATCTGTACTCTTATCAGTCTTGAATACAGGGCGTTCAAAAGTCACTGTACAGTTAACCACGATCTGCCAGCGCCAGTTATTTTATTAAAAAACTGTATTATGTGTGAGGATATGGTTGCCAGGTCGCACGTTATTTCATAAAAAAAACTGTATTATGTGTGAGGATATGGACCGAAGTAAGATTGGTTAAGGTAGAGTCAAATTTCGGACTACTGTAATCATGTATATGATGATTGAAGTTCTATAAAAGGCGAGAAAATTCTTGATCGACTTTATAATGACGTTATTCTGGGTCTTGGCGCCGTGTAGACTCGACGTGTGTACAGGCACCAAAACGCAGAATAACAGAATTTTCCTCACCGCCGTGAAATCCTCGGATTTTCTCCATCGTCTTATTTATTATCGAAGTCTGAAGAAAGACTGTGCCCCGCGTAGAAAATAAGTAATATTTATATACACACCAGCTCAAAGGTACATAAATTCCGTTATAAAGTCACACAGTCTTCGAGCCGTGTTGCTTGTTGGCTCTACCTAGTTGACACAAAACTATGTAATCGAAGCTGTGTAAGCGAGGCGCTCGGGCGTCAAGGTCACTCTCTGCCAGCCTCGTTTAAATTTTAAAGACATGTCACATTATGTAACATGTCATATCGTAAGCTTCAGAATGTGTCAGCGTAGTAAATACCGGGTTAAAATAAGTAGGAAAGACATTTACATTGTATGAAATATGACGCAGTGATCCACGTTATGACTAGCATCAAGTTTGTGGACTGTCTCGTATAGCGCGAGACAAGGATGAGATAGATGCAGCGCGTCAGAAACTGGGACAGCTCTTCATCTCGAATTAATTACGGTATTTCTGAAGATACAGGGTGTGCATTTTGAATGAAACGTGACGTTTCACTCTTCTCAGCGGTTGTGTAATATTTATATTACATGTGACGCATGCATCGGAGATTTTTCAGAGTATATGTAGAGACAGTTTCGGTCATGTTAGTCTTGTTCTCATTATAATACGCCTACGAGTATTTTTTTAAATTATATGAAAGTCATAAATATATTGTACTAGTGATGAAATTTGCCTACGAGTAATTTTTTAAATTATATGAAAGTTATAAATATATTGTACTAGTGATGAAATTCTCTTAAAAAAATAAGTTTTTAAAACCCGGAATTTTCTTCAATGCATTTTTGATTTTCTTCTTTGCTTACTATGTAAGTAATGGGCACATGTTTATCATCATGTATGGTTTTTTAACGCCAGACCCTTTCTTGAAATATATTTTTAAATAATTTATATTATTATTCTTTATTCATGAGAGCAATAATCATGACGCGTTTTTAAATCGTACAGAATGACTTTTATAAAGTTCAGTTTATGTTGGGACAGTAATGGTTCAATAAAATTGAATAAACACACAGGAACAGATTGTGGGATATCTGTAAAGTGTCTGTAATTAATTGATAGCAGGAAGATGGATGTACTGACTAATCGTTATCAAAAAATGAACGTAAGTTTAATTAAATCATGAAGCAATATGTGTGTCGTGTTTGTAGACGCCTGTTGCAATGCCTGGAGATGATTAGATATATACCTTTATCAAAAGATGGAAATGTACAGCGTTCGCATTTTGTCCACAATTCGTTCATAATGTTCTTTGTAGTAAGGTAACGATCTCAACAGTGTTGGTGTCTTTTTGCCATAATTTAGGTAATAGGACGTAGTACACACTCGTGGCAAGCACTACTTCAGAGAAAAATGTTATCCGCCGTGTCATGTAAGCAACTTCTCCGATATACTTGGGTGGCGGTTGGCCTAAACACAAACCTACAGGCGTTGTAACTGATTCATTGCATCCTTTCTCCGACGTAAGGTCCCAACACCTTAGCACCCACTAATAATGCCCGTGTTATTTCTTACGCAGTTCCGTTTGTCATCCTTTTAACAAGGAGGCTAATCTGATATATATATAGAGCTGTAATCGTGAAGTTAAATATTTATCGATTTCTTTGTACAGAGGCTTTGTGCGCCTAACACCAGGTTTTTACGGACCACAGCTGTGATAACTATCTCTACTATTGCTATTTCAGACGACATATTCTGTCGCATCGCTACAGTTCTACTCTCCTGCTCCCCAATTCAGATGATACATTTCTGACTTTCGTCTCCCATTTGCATCTGATTTTTATATTTGCAAATTTTCATATATTTTTTAACTTTGTAATATTGGTGCAAAATGTTATTTTCTTGTAGGCTGTCCCTTTAATAATAAGGCATTTTCTACTTCGGTATCCTTTCTTCCACTTATTTATTTCTGAACATTTTAATAATATATGTATACCATCTTCTTCCTTTACATAGAAGACATCTTTCTTTGTCAGATCCATTCCTCATCCCTCTTAGCTTCCATATATCAGTCTAAAACGAAGCACGCTCACTTCTGTCGTTCTTGCACAACAAACTGTGTATTATTCTCTAGCCCATAAAATATTAATGACCTTTTCGAACAGTAATCGTTATCACATAATGGACTTGATCTCACGAAAATAGCGAAATGTGGTTCATAAAACTCTGAGCTTGGCTGAAAGAATCAGACACTGAAATATTCTTAATTATCATTAAATTCATATTAAAAATGGTCGGAACATCACACATGGTTTCGAGTACTGACATATCATGTAAATAACAAACATAGTTTATACATAAGTACGTCATATGATCTATAAGTAACGTGTTTACTGACACCTAATTTAATTTCAGGCGACAAAATATGTCTTAACTTTCAGAGTTCTGAGTTCTACTCGTGATTGGTTCATATTCTAACAGTAGACTCGAAATAACTCGAGGTGGGGGTGTCATCATGTTTCAGAGGCTCATACTGTCTACATCATCAAGGGGATCCGATGATGGGAGGCAGTAAGCACCTCTGAAACGTGGGGGATCCGATGATGGGAGGTAGTAAGCACCTCTGAAACGTCGGTAAACTTCTGCCAGACTACACCTCGTAACATCCAGAGGACATCCATCTTGATACGTCTCCAATCACCTGTGTCTTGCCATTGGAATAGGGAGGTTGTGTTTGTATTCATTGGTCGCCTGGGAGCGAGGCTAAGCCAGATCGCTGAAGAGGAAGGCAACTAAAGCAGGGGCAATGAACTGGAAACTGAGGCTAGTGTTGAATACGTAAGGAGCTGTTATTGAGAAACGCTCGCATTGAGCAGCCAGCCATGCCCTCTTCCTCGCGGTCCTGGCTTCCGATTCCCGATTGCGTCACCGTGAGGCCGAGGCTGAAACCACTGGCTCGCAATAACATCAGCTAATTTTGTCGCCAAAGTCTTGTCTGTCCAGCCACGTCGATTCTGTCACCTGACCACCGGTATCGTGTTCATAACGGGCCCATTAGCTGCACAATTCTGTACTTGGAGATGTGGTAACTTTGTCGTGTGCAAATCCGTTAATGGAATAGTGGTCACTATATTGGTCCTTTTTTCATCATACGCCAACATATGGCGTTGTGGATAACGGGGTAGAGGCCTGTGAATTAGATGTTGGACCTTATGACATACCAAATCGTGTTCTAGATTTCTTATACTCTACAGGTTTCTCGTGCATTTATTTTACCGAGTGACAGTTTTGTCGCAAAATGGCATAACATCGAGGCAACCGATACAACATTGTCAACAATATCTTGGGTCGTTAAATACTGCAAAGTAACTTCGACATTTCCAATCCGTTTATTTTGTTTAATCCAAGATTCTGAAATCAGGTTGGTTTAATATAGTAAAGGCAGTTACGTAGACTTGGTATCTTTGACGGGGAACATGCATGTAATATTACCAGTTTAGAAAGTTTCAATTCAATTAATTTATTTACGTGTTTGCCAACAGCAAGAAGCCAATAACAGGCAAACACTGATAATATATACAATAATAGTGAAATAATATTGGATAATATTACACAAACGGATTAACTAAACTTATACATGTACAGTATTAAATATAACTGCCAAGTACAGGCAAACCCAAAATAGAAACAATATTAACACAGAGCAAAAAATGAAGAAATATAAATAAAAACAAATAATCCACCTAGGGAACACTAATATAATTGTAAAACTTTAAAAAATATCAAAAGACAGATAACGAAGCTAGATCATTTCCCTTGTTGAGAACGTTCGCTCAAGGGAGACAATGTTTGTGCTAAATACGTCCAAAGATTTACATACGTCATTTGCAGCGATGACGCACCTCGCTGAAGGACTATGTCGTAGTGCACTGCTCACACTAAAAGTAGAAAATTCTCTTTTGCAAAAATTATAATTGAAAAATAGAAAACAGGAGGCTATCTACTTAAACGCCGTGAAGTCATTAATTTACGCAATGCACTGATTCTGCGCTAACTGTGGTTTGTTTGTATAACCGCGTGATACAATTTCTTGCAATACTGAAGGAACTAACATGCTCTGAAATTGTTATTTCATTGTAGGATTTGAGGTTTTCACTGCGGTGAGTCTGAAGATCGTTGCTTTATTCTGGTACTTCATTGTTTAAGGGAAGGTGTTGTTGACAAGTTTTCTGGAGCAGAGTGGCACAGATACGTGCCAGGTTTGCCACATCATTGTCTTTGTATTTCTTTCCCAGTATCCAGTTTTTCTCTGTTCGTGTAACGACAGACCTCAACACTATCAGCATCGCTTTGAGAAGTGAAAATTGCATAGCTGCTAGAGATGAAGGAAAACCTCAAATCCTCTATTTCCATTTTAATTTCCACTTCTGCTTTATCATCAATTTTGCGTGTTGGAAACAGATTTCCTAGCGTCAGATCGTTTCTCTACAACACGTGATAAAAGTATGCATAAAGCTTCTTATGCATTGGTCTTCGTGTTTGGTTTGGACCCGCGATATATTGGCGACTCTAGCTCTAGTAGTTAATACCATTAAGTAGAATCGCCGTGCTTATGCGGCAACTTCTCCGACACCTCAGTGTAGCTTATAGTTTAATCACAATTCTGCAGGCGAACATAAAAGTGATATGTGTGATATTCCCACTTTGCATAAAGGCTGTGTGCGCTGTAATGAAATTTCTGATGTACGTAGTAGAAGGTTAGTGACGGCTGATAGAATCTAAACCTCACGGTTTGAGGTTTTCTAAAGGGAAGTTTCATGGCCACTATCTTTTCGTTTTTTCCCCCGACAGAAAAATGCCTCAGTCTGCCGCTTTAACTGCTTCCATACTCCACAATTATATGAACCCCCGTTTTTCATTTTAGGCCTCATACTGTTCCTTTGAGAAAAACAAATGACGAAAACTTGACGTTTTTCGTCGTTTTCATACGTTGGGGCTTTTTTTAGAGGCGACTGGCGTGGCCATTTCCCTTGGACATCATAGGATTGAATTGATTATTTGGAAAATAGAACAGTCTACTTTTCAGACATTTGTGTGTCTAGTATTTTCGTGTTGTTCACCTGTCAAATTTTCGTTTTATATCAAATGAAAACATTGAATGGGAGAGCAAATGTAAATAACAGAGCCTCGCGTACGTCATTTAGTTCGAGACGGTAACGTGTGGAGATATTTCGTTTTTTTTTCAAATTAACGATACAAACAGTTCATCGCGTATAGTTTGCGTGTTGTCACTACTCTTTAATTATAAGATGAATGCATTCATCTCCCGTTTATCCTTAATAAGCTGTAACGAGTTGTATTTAAAATTAAAATAATCATGTTAATTATTAAGGAATTAGAAAATTACGTAAGCTCGAGATTAATATTGTTTTTAAAGGATCTTATTAAAACAGACAATGTAAAGAATTGCCCCTCTTAATTTATTCGTGAATAAAATTCGATTTGTTAACGTCGTTACGAAATATATGAACTTTGCCACATTTTAAAGGATTTATGAGCTACTTTTATGTAATGATTTTGTCTTGTAATCCGGTGACGAGGCATGAACTTACACTTTGTTTTCTCAACGTTTACTTTTATACCACCTTTCTTGCCATCATCTGCTGAAGCTTCTTATATTTATCTTTTCATCCTGTAAATTAACTTATCAGCATAAACCATAAACTGATGTGCCCCATTCAAGTAATCACTTGGTGTCCAGTAACGAAGTAGTGATGGAGACTTATCTGTCTTTTGCACTGCGAAACAGTCTGTGATCACCTACCATCGTGATAAGGCACGGAGAAACGGAGAAAACTGGCCGCTGGGACTTTGTGTGCGTACAAGACCAACCGTCACATGTAAGCTTCAGAGTTGTGCAGTTTTCTGAATGATCTGTTGCAAAGTTTGTATCCCTCTGTTAAGTATGATGGTAGCAAACGAATTGAGGGCACTAGGCATTAGTAATCGCATTGCCGTCTGATATTCAGTTTGTATACTGTTGGAAGACTTTTTGATATTTTACCCTGACCCTTTGTCAATAGTAACTCAATTGCGAAAAGTTTTATCTCGTTTCGCGTGCTGTGGTGTGACACCAGTGCATGATGGGGAACTCAATTAGGATAACGCTGTCCTTCTGTACGTAACATAATTTCAAGTTGGCTAATCGTTTCATGCTATTTTAGCGTATCGCACAATGTAGAGTGCTAAATTATCAACCGAGACAGCTCAGACCACTACTAATATCCTTCCCAGACAGTCCGCGCGCTGAATATTCCGTGTTAGCCTGTGGGAAGAACGCTGGCAAAACACGTGACACGATGTGACATGGAACTTCGTTGTAAATCTGGCGTAAATATTTGATGACCCAGTTAAAGAAACCTCGTGCGACGTACGTACGCTGTAGGTCATGTTACCTTAATCCTGATGTCTTTCGCCTTGGATATTGTGAGTCTGCAATTATTTATCCATCGAGTATACGTTGTTGTAGTTGGAAAACGTGGTATTTTATATGGATTTGATATCTTAATGAAAATACTGCTTACTTTTCGAAGCTGTTACATATATCGAAATTGTGATTTGAGGTTTTCACAGCGGTGAGTATGAAGATTTCTGTCTTCTGGGTTGTTGCGCTGTGTAGTCTGGTCGATGTTTACCAAAGTTTCGGAGGTCATACTGCCTCCGTCATCAGGGCGATGAAGATTTCTGTCTTCTGGGTTGTTGCGTTGTGTAGTCTGGTCGATGTTTACCAACGTTTCGGAGGTCATACTGCCTCCATCATCAGGGCGATGAGTATGAAGATTTCTGTCTTCTGGGTTGTTGCGCTGTGTAGTCTGGTCACGGAGGCAGTATGACCTCTGAAACGTTGGTAAACATCGACCAGACTACACAGCGCAACAACCCAGAAGACAGAAATATTCATATCCGGAAAGGTTACGATGCCGTATTAAGTGGCGCGAGACGTTGGAAGACAAGTAGGTGTCATAAGTTTTCTAGACCGTGTTTTAAATATAACAGTCACTAGTGCATTACTGTAACATATCATCATTATCACCATTCCTAGTTTCTGCGTCTTCCAGAAGATTGCGTCATTTTGTCCTAATAGCGTTGTACGGCCGATAGACGGTTTAAACGTCTTAATATAAATGAGGTTTGGAACGTTGGAAACAGCCCCTAAGAGGAACCCAACCTCTGTCCCATTATTTTAAGTAGGCTTGGAGCTTTTTTAAGAGGTTTGGGGGTGAAAACATAGGAATTGTAATGAAACAGACGTCAGTCGACAGCTGGCGTTCGGGGGAGGGGCGAATTGCTAATTGAGTTTCCAAATGAACGTGATGTGGAAGGGATGAAAAGAGGAAAGAGGGGTGGCTTGGGGTGAAGACTGGTTCTCGCAGCTTGAGGAATATGCACAGAAATTAGTGAGGTTTTTCTTCGGATGTCATGGGAGTTCGTGGGAGCCACAATTCTTTAGATGTGGATAAGAGAAAGAAACTTTTTTGGGAAATGAACCGATGTGGGAATTATAAGTGAATTATAGAGTAGGTATGCTCTTTAAGTGACTCTGCAGAAGAAAGATCCTTTCATAGACCGAGAAAGTGATTCCTTTGGAAGTTAATATCGTATGAATTCAATATTTAACATTCTAATTGGATTGACTTAAATGAAACAAAATAATCTTGCCACATATTACCAAACCTTGCAAGTGAATGTCGTTGTCTTCAGTCTTATTTTTATACAATAAACTGTAAGGAAATTATTATTGAAGGAAACAGTAGAAACGTTCTGCGCTCGTTCTGTTTCTTTGTGGGATTGGAATTTGTGTCTGATGAAAGTGTTCTGTACTTATTTTCCAGGACATTACTTGACTCAGAATCTTCTCAGTGTTGTATCATCTTCAAATGTAATTCACTCAATCCACGAGTTGAAAGGAAGTAGGTTACTGCAGATACTATGTATATATAATATAATCAATAATGTAATAAATACAATATGAATAATTCACTTCAAAATAAAATAAATGCATTGTGGAGAAAAATATTGTTTAAGAGGGTAAGCGAGAGTATCAACCGAGATTCAGTAATTACTTTTAATGTGGTTTCTTGGCAGCGAACTTTGTGGTTTTGAAAACTGTGTGTGTGCATCATGGCAATGCCCTCAGTAATGTGGTGGATGTTATTCTGGGCTTCGTCCAAAGTGCATTCTTTGTGTTAGCCAAACGGATTTCGAAACGAAGAAGCTGGGAGACTAGATTTTGTTTAAGCGGGAGATAGAACAAAAGCTTTCGTTGGAACTTTGACGAAGCAAAGAATGGGAATGACTTAATTCGTGTGTGGAGGAACTCAGTGGTACCCCCTCCCTCGCATTTCGTAGTTAGATTCATTTCCTATACCTAAAATTAAAATAGGGAATGAAAATGGGCATATGTCATATTGGGAGTGCCAAGTAAAACTTTGCTATTAATTTTAGTTCACTTCTAATATTAGGCCTGTATTTTTAGCAAGTTAGTGAACATTAGAATTTACCCAGACTTATTCTCGGTTTTCTGGTAGAATGAACTTCGAATAAGCTTCAAATCCAGTAGTGCCTTCATTATCAAGGCGATGTAAATAACTCTGAAACGTCGGTAAACTGCCACGTAGGTTTAATTCTTAATGCTTACGACATTCATTATGAAAAAAATTCTGTGATTGAAATTTAAAAAAATGGCCGAACTGCTTAAAGTGTCACCGTTGTTTCAACTCTGATCTGACCTCGCAGAGTGAACGTTTTGAGCCTCTGTGAACTTTGAGGCATCTTTGAGTTCCGGTGTCCAAAAACAGAAAGGGACACCGCGTGGTTTAATCTTGAAGCTCCTGTCTGTCTGCTGTCAGACGCTGCCATCCACATCCTTCTGTATGTGGCAGTAACAGCGATCTTATCCGCCTATCGCAATAGAGCTCGTCTGTGTCAGAAAGGGGACCGAGCCTCAAAGAAGCTACACCATCGTCAGTTTTCTATAGTGTCTATTATCACCGGTATCTTTTATCATAAAGGGGAGGTTGCCTGCTTTTGTTTCATACAAACCGAAACGAAGATCCATGTGATGATGTGTTTTGTCCAAACCTTGCTTAGGCTCGAAGATGCCTGCCTTGTGGGATGCTGTGCCGTATAGTCTGGTATACTGCGTTCCAGCGTTTTTGGCCGCTGAACTTAGTGAATTGGAACCTCGGAGCGAGTCACTTACGACAAGTTTGCTGGAAGGGATGGCAGCAGGCCGCGTACAGTACACTCCAAATAAAATATCACAGGAAACTCGAATTCACCACACTACACATCACTAGAAAATTAACACTGCAGAGAGTATTAGATTTTAAAAGCGTGACTACGCGTGACGTACTGTAACGGCGTAACAAGATGTGGCCATAAGTGCCGAAACCTAACGAATATTTTCAAAACGTTACCTAATGCAACAAACTAACCTAACCTAACTAAACCTAACCTACACTAAACTAACTTAACACAATCTAACATAAGCCAGCCTAACGTAACCTGTCCTAACTTCATCTAACGTATTGCAAATGAGCATAAAATAACTCAGCCCTACGTAACATTGGGTAAGCGTGCCGAAACGTCACATAGTGACTACGCGTGTCCAAACGTGCCCAGCGTTCACGTCGTGACAGGGATCAACAAATGTATCGGAATGTGACGATTTAGAAATCGTGACCAGCGTGATTCGGCGTGGCCTGCTATGAAGGCGTGACGAGAGGTCACCATAAGTGTTCAGATACGACGAAGATTTGAAAAGTGTGTCTATGCGTGACAAAGCGTGATCAAGGGTGACTAGGCGTGATGTACTGTAACGGAGTGACGAGATTTGACCAGAAATGTAGAAACGTGTCTAATATTTACAAAGCGACCGACGAATACTCCTTCCTTCCTTCCTTCATTGAGTGTCGAGATTTGAAGAGAAATGTAGAAACGTGACTAATATTTACAAAGCGCGACAAAGCGTGTCTATTCCTGACGTACTGTAGGGGCGTAACGAATTGTGGCCATAAGTGTCAATACGTCACAATTTTCAAACCGTTACCTAACCAATCATATTCCACTAAACAAACTTAACCTAACCTAACCAAACCTAACCTAACCCAACCTACCTTAACCTAACCTAACCTGTCGTGAATTGTAAAGTAGCAAAATTAACCGAGCCGTACGTAACATAACGTAAGCTTGTCGAAACGTGATTTAGTGACCACGCGTGTCAAGGCGTGACATAGCGTCACTAGGCGTGACTAAGCGTTACCTGCGTTCACATCCTGACAGATCACCAAATGTGTCGGAACGTGACGAAGATTTACAAAGCGTGACCAAGCGTGATTAGGCGTGACCTGCTATGAGGACGTGACGAGAGGTCACCATACGTGTTAAAATACGACGAAGATTTGAAAAGTGTGGCTATGCGTGACCAAGCGTGACTAGGCGTGACGTACTGTAAGGGCGTGACGAATTGTGGCCATAAGTGTCAATACGTCACAATAATTTTCAAAACGTTACCTAACCTATCATTTTCCACTAAACAAACTTAACCTAACCTAACCTAACCCAACCAAACCAAACCTTACCTAACCCAACCTAACCTAACCTAACTTAACCCAACCAAACCTAATCCAACCTACCTTAACCTAACCTAACCTATCGTGAATTCATATAACGTGTTGCTAAGTAGCAAATATTAACCGAGCCTTACGTAGCATAACCTAACCGTGCCGAAACGTTGACTTAGTGACCACGCGTGTCAAAACGTGACAGCATGTCTAAGCGTGACTATGCGCAACTACGCGTGCCCTGCGTTTACGTTGTGACAAGGGATCAGCAAATGTGTCGGAACGTGACGAAGATTTACAAAGGGTGACCAAACGTGTGAAAGCGTGGGAAACAATTACCAGAAAGGAGAATGCAACAAACAGGTGTCATGTTAACACAGCACAGTCACAAGACAACAATTATCAGGCTTCTACACTGCTGTACTGACACAGACTGTACTGACCGACGAATACTCCTTCCTTCCTTCATTGAGTGGTCCGCATACTGGGCACTTCCTATAAGGTCAGCGGCCATAATCGATGGATCCAGTTCTAGATATTGAAGGACATATTAGAGGTTGTTACTGTCTCCGTCATCAGAGCGATCACCCTGATGAAGGACACAGTAAACGCCGCTAAATCATCAGTAAACTTTACCAGACTATACGGCGCAACATCCTATGATGCAGCCATCTTTGTATTCGTTCAAGAGTTCTTGGACAAAAATTCTCCTGTATGGCAGTGTACAACATTTATTGTAACCAGTAAAGAGTAGCATCACTTCATTCTTGTTCAAACACTCATACAGTAAGCTCGACAGAACCTGGGGATTCTGTGTTCTGAAGACAAATTAGACAATGCTAGTCTTCAGGGAGATGCAGAACCAAGAGTCTTGTTTCACTGAGCACCGTCTGACACGTCCGGAGTCAGAGTGAGACAGGAGGGAATTGTATGGAGAAAGTTCAGAGATGCCCGACTATAAATTTTCGTGTTTTGAGTTGCGAGATGCTGTTACTAGCCCAACGAAACCAACAGATACAAATTAATATTTATGTCAAGAATTTGCCAGCTACAGACATTTGCAGACTTTAGAGTTCTGTGCGATATTACACACACATAAATTCTTCTTGAATTGTAATTGTACGCCGCCTTCCAGAGTGAATTTTTATAGTTCACGTATTACGTTTTAGTTTAGGAGTTCGATGGAGTGACAGGAGGACGGAGAAAAACGCGTTATGGGGGTCTCCATAGTTCGTAATTTTCGCCAAACTCAGGTTGTTCGTGGTACTGAAAGACGTATTTTGTGGTGAAGGTCTTTCTTGACCTAGGCGCTAGATGTAGGGGCTTTATGCCCACGGAAATTACCCCTGACGCCCATTGGAAAGGAGGCTGGTCTTTTCCAGAACCGGTCTTGAATAAGAAATTAATAGAAATTATTTTGAAATATGGTATAACGTTGTCACTTTAATTTCTGTTTTTACGTAATAATTTTTCTATTCCTTTTAGACTTGATAAAAGGACAGTTCAGACAATAATGAAACTAAATGTAAGGTTTAAAATAATATAACTTTAAACAGAGCTGATGGTTGTTGTATTTTGGTTAGACCGGCGTTCTTTCCCGAAGCACGTCTGTTGGAGTGGCAGATTAATACGCGTTCAGTGTATTTAATTTTAAAATCCGGTTATTTGATGAGATTCCCTGATAACACGAACAAATATAAATAACACTGATATTTTTTCAGTCGTGTATTTATTTTGCCTTGCATTAATTTTAAATCGGTCCGTATTCGGCCGTGATATTTAAATGCACCTTTTAGCAACGAAAAAGTCTACCCAGTTAGCGTATGTTCATCTAGAAAGACGTATACTGGGATATTTAAATTTCTGTACTGACAGGTAAAATACTGTAATGGAATCCTATGGACTCTTTAATTCACACTAATTTCTTAATACTTAAGTAACCAATGGATATAATCTTGACATAGTAGAGTGTAGAATAAAATTGTTGGACTGGTTCTCCCTTCTGTCAGCACCCTCTTGTTACTATCCCCTCCCCATTTTAATTAGTAATTAAGAAGAACTGCATATAATTCCAGCGATAATTTTCTCTCGGGATGGGGAAAGGAAGTCTTAACATATAGATCAGCCTTTCTGGAGTCTGCATTCGGTTTTTTCTTCTGGGTAATTGCAAATAGGCTCCAGTATCTTTTAACATGCAACATTTTATAATGTCGTGTCTAAAAATACGATAACGTTTCATGCTAACTACCTTTATTTAATGATACAATATTTTTATTTTCCGTCTATACACAAACTTAAAATAATGTTGTTTAAAATTATCTAAAATTATAACATTCTCAGTAGACACTGCATCTTGTTACATTTTTTGTATCGACGACATGTTTCAATGTGTATCACATCATCATCAGGTCTATCAATTTTAATATATTTTAAAAACTGTAGTACATTTTGCGTTGCGTTTATTGATTATTTTAATTTATTTAATTTTAAGTTTTTTGTCTCTTCCTTTTGGTTTGGAGGTTGTACTTGGATGTTTATAAACCTTTATTTAAGTTTAGTTTGTTGGAAAAATTTCGTTAATAAAAGCTGTTTGTTACAAATTTTTCATTAATGCACGTGGAACGTCAATGTATGTGAATTTCTTTAAAATCGTATTCAAGTGACAGATGGGAATTGCTAGACCTACAGTGGCGTCACCTTCATACCGAGTTTTATAATGTTAGTTACAGTGGTTCAGGTGTTCAGGAACGTTAAACGTGAAATAAAGAGAGCGACAGACACGGAAGTACGTAAAAGCTCATTTTACGTTCAGAAAACAGAAAACGTTAGTATTGCGGAAACTGAATATATTGTATACACAGAGACATGGAAAACGGGGGCTCGTTAGCTGGTGCGTGGAATAATTTTTGTTTTATTCAAATAGATGGAACTAACTGAGAAGAGAAGCGCTCTTTTCGACATCAGTAACCGCGTTTTCAAGATGGTCAAAATATAATCACATTCTATGCTTTTCGCGGTGGGTGAATATATGTAAAAAAGTTTGTGGTGTAGAGTTATATTATTTTAATTTTCATTCTTGTAAGTGACGTCACGGTATAAACAATAACAACACAGTGTTCAGACGAGGGGGAGGGGGGATTCTATGATGCAGTTTCCTTGATTTTCCCCGTAAGCAGTCACTTCAACATGCGCACGAACAAAGAGTTAATCTCGACACAAATTTTCCATGAATGTGCAGAGGCAAAGAGAGAAATATTATAAAAATACAACGTTGTTTGCTTGGTATAATTAGTCGCTGTATTGTCCAATTGTGTTGGGTCTTTTATTTATATAATTTGTGTGTGTGTGGGCCCCCCCCCCCAAAGGATGGAGGGCAACGGGTTACAATTTGGGGGGGGGGGGTAGAGGGATTGGTTGCATTACACAACGAGAAATACGCTTGTGTATAATTACCTAGAATTAAATGTCCTCGCTTGTGTGTACAAAACTTTTATATTTTGAGCCCCGTGAAATGCTGGTTCCGTACGCGTTAAATGAAACTGGCGTAATATCCTTTTTACTGCTGTATTGATTGATTTGCTGTCGTAATTGTTCAAGTACATCAGCTTTGTGTGTAAGAGTGTGTTTAAGAACAAGGTGTTTGGGAGAATATTTGGACCTAAGCTGGAGACGACTGTAATTGGGGAGTCAGTAATTTGTAATCTTCGCCGAATATTATTGGGACGATCAAACCTTTTTTTTTTCGTTTCAAAGCTCGAAAAGAAGAGAGAGCTGGGAATACAGGCGTCTATGGGATGATAATATTAAAACGGATATTAGATCTGGGTTTGGTGGAGGTGGATTTGATTCATTTGTCTGAGCATAGGGATCGGTGAAAGGCCGTTCCTAACACGCGATTTAGAACGATAAACCTTTTCTACTTTCACACTAACACAGGAAAGCGGAATAAATCTGGAACGCGCACGTTTGTGCTGCTCGTGGGATTCGAACCGGTCGATTGTAATTATCGGAACTCTGTTGTGGGAGAGAGTGGATGTGGGCCGATTAATTAAGAAGACTTGTCAGGTACAGATGAAAGATTTCATCGGATTATTCAGTCATTATTCGGGGCATGCACACAACGCAGACTTCGTTAGTTTAGAATTGTCATCTACATATTTCTAGATACCTGCTTGCATGTTTCATAATTTTGCCTTGAGGTTTGTTTCTTTGTTTCTTTGTTTAAACTGCGTAATTGATATTAACTGTAGTTGTTTTAGTTGGAATGAATGATAACTGTTGGTGAGTAAGATATAGACGATGAAGAAGGAAGGATTTGGATCTATTTCAGTACCTAGTTTCCTGTCGTGAAATGGGCCGGATGTAAGCCAACATCTTTACCGCTCGAGATGTTTTCTAAATGACGTTAGTTAGCACAGTGTTTATTGGTCTGAATCAGCAGCGAGTGACAGGAAACTTGAGAAATAACTTTCTTACTTCTATTGCCTTCATTGTTTGTTGTTTCTTATTGCTTTTTGTCTGTCTTCACTTTCTAAGTCACTAACTGCAGTGTCGACTTAGGACTTTTAAACAAGTCGAAATCGATAGCCTTCGTTGGGCTGCTCTGCTTAATTGATTGTTAAATGTTGAAATTTATTTAATTTCTTTCTTAAAGTAACGAAATTCTAATTTTCAGCGAAGACAGTTTGGCCTTTGACTAAGTGTTCGCCTTCTTTTTCGTGGTACTCCAAGGATTCTGTGTAGTGATCCAGCTATGAACATTTGTATTAAGCACGTGTTAATTCCCTGACCTCTGAGGTTTCATTGAGATCATAGCATGTAGTGGCGTCCTTCGATGAGTTTAGCCCAGTTTGCGTACTCTCAACCTTCTCGTGAGTAAACTCCTTGGCGCGTGAGCGACTGTCAGGGGTGGCTTATTATGGTCGCGGTACACCCTTGTTAACGCCTTGCTGAGAACATTTGTCTCATGTTTCAATTCTGGATAGCAGTTTATGTCGAAGTTCGGTTAGTGGTTCTCGAGAATTGTGACGTCATCCTCACACTAATTTGTTCGCTGGTTACAGTTCATAAATAATTGGCTGCTAATTTAGCGGTGACAGTGAATCTCGTTGAAGCCCGAGACCTGATGCTAGTCTGTTTTTCATCACAGAATTGTATGGAAGGGGAGAGGGTGAAAGTAAGACTTTTTTCATACATTTGTTTGCTGTTTTTTTATTATTAGTGTTCTGTCTGACGACAGGTCCATATGAACGGGATCCTTCCATCCTTTTCTCGGACTGGGACCTGTTCATATACGTTCTTGGCAGATGATCCAGAAGTGGTTTGCCATTGCCTTCTTCTGTGTGTGAATGGAGTAATTGTTGGGATGCCACGGAGGAAAACTCCGTGTTTCCTAGACCACGGCCTTGCCCAACACAAGTTATAAATCTGAGCACCACCGGGAATTGAACCCGGGACCCCAGGATTACAAGGCTAGTGTTCTGACCACTAGACCACCGTGGCGGTATTGTTTGCTGTAATCTAATTTATTTGGGCTGTGAGTGATTTCACTCTCATTTGAAAGGGCAAGTCCCTTTGTATCCTGGTACTGAACCTCCATCGCCCCAATATCGAGGCTATAAATGTCGTATTGCGTAATGAGGCTGAATGTTGAATGCCTTCGAATTTCATATCATGCAGTTTCGCACAACCCGTTAAAGTCTTTTATGCTGGTGTTCCTTCAAACGCTTGGTATGAAAATACAGCGCAACTACAATTTGTGGCGTGTATTAATCGACTAAGAGCCAGTTGTGTACAGCCTTTGTAAAAACATTGTAATGAAGTACAGTCACTTTTATAAATGGTGGTATGTGATAAGGCACAGGATGAATGAAACAGAGACAGCGATGGCCACGGTATTTTCTGGGTAAAAGCCAAGAAGGTCGCCAGTTTGAACCCAGGCTATGACGAGATGAAGACTGATGTTTTCGGTCGAGAGTGTATAACAGTTGTGTGGGACTGCATAAAAAATCTAAGGCGTTGAACATTCACTTGGGGTTCCTGTCGTTTTCGTCCCTTTTAGCTGTGACTGAACGCACTCGGCAGTGGGAACTAATTGACGAACTGCCAGCAGAGTGCATTGCAGTGTCACTTCGTAGCAAAGTGCAGATACATTGTGTGTAGGCGTTGTTACATTGGACTGTAATATCGGCGATTTGCAACCACTGAGCAGAGTTATTCGACAGTGATTCGTGGCTGGAATTAGTTTTTTCTTTTCTCTTTTTGTACCATTACTCATGGCACTTTTGGTGTCCTGTACGGAAATTGGTCGGTTATTAAGGGTTTATGAGAATCTGTAGCAAATTTACCGCTGTATATTATATTACACCTCTGGCTTTTATTAAAAACCTCAACGCAGTATTAAGTTTAAGGAACTGGACATACGGTGTAAGCAAACAGGAGTCTTCTAGGATGTTGTGCGATGTAGTCTGGTAGATGTTTACCAACGTTTCGGAGGTCGTACTGCCTCCGTCATCAGGGCGATGAGTATGAAGATTTCTGTCTTCTGGGTTGTTGCGCTGTGTAGTCTGGTCGATGTTAACCAACGTTTCAGAGGTCATACTGCCTCCGTCATGAGGGCGATTAAGATTTCTGTCTTCTGGGTTCTTGCGCTGTGTAGTCTGGTAGCTGTTTACCAACGTTTCGGAGGTCATACTGACTCCATCATCAGGGCGATTCATCGCAACAACCCAGAAGACAGAAATCTTCATACTCACCGCTGTGAAAACCTCAAATCATACATAGTAATGAACATATTTCTTGATTATTCAAGCGACTATCAGCTTGTCAAGAAGGGCCCGTGCTTATATCGACTATGAATTCTGTAGCAGCCTGGTGGTGCAGAGCAGAGCCGACTGTAAAGAATGTTCTTCTTGATTTCAGGCGCGCGGTGGGTCAGGGCTCGACCCCAGCAGCGGCAGGTACTGGGACATCGGGCGTCACCGGCTCACAACACGAGCCCTCACCTCCTTCCAGCGCTCCTCAGGCCTGCCCGACGCCTGACTCCTACACCAGCCATCAAGGTACTTGACGTGTTGCTCGTTGGTGCATGCGGGGTTGAAGTTGCTCTGGACGCGGACTTTGTATGGCCTGAAGCAAGGAGATGATTCTCAGCTAGTTTAACAGTGCTGTTTCAACTGTGTAGGTTTTACGGAGTCAATGTTAAATGCCTTTGAAATTTTGTATGTTAAGCAGTTCCCCAAAGCCTGTTGGTAACAAGCATTTTCCGAATTTATTATGTAGTTATTTTATTCTTTAATATAATTGTGTTTTGCCGCTGTAGTTTTAGAACATTTGGACTTTACTTTCGAAGGATTGATACGATATTTTTGTACGTTCTGATTTGAACATGCAGGACTATGAATTTACTTCCAGATAAGCCTTCTTATTGGCATTTAATAAAACACCCTTTTTGTACGTATTTACTTTTTCGACCAATAAATTTTCTTAATCAGGACACACCACAACTCCAGTCCATTCATACTTGATGGATCCCTCAGATTCACTGGGGATCATAGTCCATTCATGGATCCCTCAGATTCACTGGGGATCATCTGGTCACATCTTCCAGATGGTGGCCTACGGGTTGTGGCACCTTCTAAACGTTAATAACCACCTACAAGTCCACACAACTACAGAATACCATGATCTATATTTTCACACACATGATAACCTAAAATCTCGTAAATTCACATCTTGAGTCATTTAACAACGTATCCCGCATGTGAAATGTTCTCTTTCGGCACTGTATTGTGCGATTATGAGTGTTTTAAGCCACGTTAATACGTCATAGTCTGTTTGATGAGCTGCATAAACATTAGAATCTGTTAACGTTATTTAAAAAGCAGTAAGTTACGCGTTAGTACGTACTCAGCCGATCATGGCTCCTGTACGGCTGCAACGCGCAGTGTTTTAGATAAGGCTAGTATTTCGCCGTATAAACGGAGCAGAACTTCAGTCTTCGGTGTATTATAATTCTTTTATGTCGGCAATTGACTGACCGTCTACCCACAAAACAGGATTATATTTAATCGTATAAATGGAGACATGAAACACGGTCTGCTCTGAAGTTACAGTTCCTTCATTTTAATGTGGTAATTCTGAAGGGAATATTGAATGATTTATTAGTGCTTGAAAGTTAAGCATGCTCGTGAATGCTCTCACTATTTCGTATTTATTGAACCTCATACTATTGTTAGTTTATACCTCAAACAGCAGTGTATCTGTGTAACTTTGTGCATTACCTAATTTATTATTCTCTTTATCGCCATAATATCTCCGCATTAAATTGAATTACCAGATCACATTCAGATCTTTGAATCCCTTCTTTGTCCACAGGGAGCGATACGACTTTACCGAACGATATTTATTGAAATGTGTTTTTTAATTGAGCATTCGCCCACGTCCTGTATACAGTGGGATTATTTCTGGTGAGGCACTTCTCGTCGTGTGTTAGCGATAAATGTATAACTGGCTTATCAGACATATATTTTAATCAAATGTAATAAACTTATGAATTTAATACGTAAAATGTGAGACAGCTCTTCATTAGTTGAGCGATCTGGAAGTAAAACAAGACTCTACTCCTTGGAATTATTAGTCTGAGATTATAAATATGTTGTTAAACCTATGCCTTATTGGAATATTTAATTTATGTTTTGTAAAATATTCGCTTGTGACTTCCAGCTGAAACTGGAAATTCTGTTTTGTTTAGCAGGTTCTGGCGTGTCTTTGGAGCGGTCCTTATCAGCACCTGCGTCGTCCTCGCATAATGTGGGAGCCATACAGCAGCAGCAGCAGGAGGGACATCCCCCGTTTGGCAGGTCGCTGTCCAGAACGGAGGTCGTCAAGAAGTGAGTACTTCTATGCTACGTCGTCAGCCCTCTGTTCAATGTGCTTTGAGACTGAAGTAACGCTTCGCTTTGTATGATTCTCACTATAAACAGTCACTGTTTCAGGCCGAAAGAATCTCAAATTCGCTTCAGTAACTCCTTGCGTGTCGCCTTATCGGATGAAAAGGGGTAAACTGTTCTGGTATTTGCAGCTACATCAAACGGGAGACAGCGGTGTTCTTCGGCGTTGAGGAGTCGAACGAAGATGAACAGCAAGCCAGGTGGTTGGATCGCCGGAAGAGGCTCGCTGTCAGAAAGTACGGTTCCCTGAAGGAAGAGTGTCTGACGCCCGCGACAACATTAAGGTCGCCCAGAACCGCTGCCCGACAGTTGCAACTTACAAGTGCCTATGCATCTCAGGTGAGTGTTTCGGCGTCAGCTTGTCTTTGCGTGCTACTTCGTTGTTATTTGCCCCTCGCGAACAGAAACCACGCTCCCCGCTTCGTGACCGCGAAGGCTAGTTGATTTCTTCGTGATTCGTATTCGGGAGACCCGGATTCAAATCTCTAGGCGGGGACCGGCTATCATGACGGAGGTATTTAATTTTTTTTATTTGGTTCAGTCCCTTCAAGCAAATTAAAGTAGGCTTCGGCCGTTTTTTCCATATACTTTCCAATTCATTATTAATCCTTTTATTCGATGATGTATACTCTGAATAGCTGAATAAACCATAAATAAGTACTTTATTATTTTTATTTTATTTAGTGTTCTGTCTGACGACAGGTCCATATGAACAGGATCCTTCCATCCTTTTCTCGGACTGGGACCTGTTCATATACGTTCTTGGCAGATGATCCAGAAGTGGTTTACCATTGCCTTCTTCTGAGACCACCGTGCGGTATAAATAAGTATACTTAATAAATAAAAATAAATAAAACTATGGAGTGATTGAAGCTAGTTGGTTCTTTTCTAACAGACGCAAATGTGTAAGAACTCCTCACTTTTTTAACTCGAGGATTTATTTTCCGTGACGTTGTGTTTTGTTTGGAATAATGGACGATGGAAAAATCCAGAAACCCTGCAATATTAATTACGTACTCTGCACCATATATTATCAAGGTGATCGAAGGAAGATGATGAAGCCAGTTTGTTTTTCATAGTTCATGTTGAGATTATTCTCTACTTCTTTGCTTGGAAATAACTCATTTGCATTAGCTTCATGTTTCTTTCTTGTTTTTGTTTTTTTTTCTCATTTTTCTTCAACCTCCCAAGTACTCTTATTCACTGTCATGTCTTGTAGGGAGGTGGCTGTTTGAAACCGTTTCCTATCTTTCCTTATCGTGGTTCATGGTTTTTGAAAGTTGAGAGTCGCAATTAAGGACGGGCTGTCCACTTTAAACTGACAGCTGTCCTGTTATCCAGCACGACATTCGAAGTTTTGATAGCCCTGACCCAGCTGTGACATGTAAGACGCCCGTCTCGGCGCGTCGATAATTCCACGGCGTACAAAGTACTTGGTGATGCACACACCAAAGTCCCGAGTCCGTATCCGACCTCAGCCGATGTAGTAAGACTTAAACAGACACAGAAATATATGTTTCCAACAGCGTCAATCCTCGGCCACACCTAAATAAATTTTCTGAAAATATCGTTACTATTTTTTTTTACAAACGTGAACGTCTAGGCGCTCTGTTTGTCAGTGTATTTTTATCTCTGGTATATGACTCTAGTTGCTGGTACAGAGTCGTAAAAATAACCCAGTAAAAATATGTTGCAAAAGGCAATTAGAAACCTGCCATAACTTTTCTATATTCCAAGAAGTCTCATGCGTTTCGTACTGAACTGATTCTATAAGGTAGTATATTTGCGTCATATTGTGAATTAGGTTAATATTTTAATATTTTCCGTCAAATCACAATTTTAATAAGATAATAAAATATATAAAATATTTAAAATATCATATCACGTTCCGCATCGAATGATCGATTTACAAATTGGAACGTTCTCTTACGACATGTTTCGGTTATATTTAACCGT
>NW_019059622.1:272915-283711 GCF_000696155.1 Zootermopsis nevadensis
AATAAACTGCATAACATTGTAAATGATTGTAATTCGAGTTTTAAATTTTACCAATCTAATTTATACCTGAGGACGGTTAAATATAACTGAAACATGTCGTAAGAGAACGTTCCAATTTGTAAATCGATCATTCGATGCGGAACGTGAAATGATATTTTAAATATTTTATATATTCTATTATCTTATTAAAATTGTGATTTGACGGAAAACATTAAAATATGAACTGATTCTGCCATTGTCATGTAGTCTGATTATTTTTTTACTGTCAGCGACGAGATCAGTCTTTTTCTACCCAATTCTGCACCATAACATCTTTTCCAAGGACCTTAGTGGCCAAAGCTATTATTTCCACAGTTTTTTTTTTCTTATTTTCTCATCCTTTTATCCGTGTTATTGTGTTCCGAGCCCCGGTGTCCTTTATTTGTTTTCTCCTTGGTTGACCACCGACCAAGTGCATCGCAGGGCCCAGAGCTCGCTTCTCTACACAAACACGCGGACCCCACGTCGTCCGGCTTATGTTCAACCGCCATGACATCATTCTTAGCTTTCATCTTCTTCTGCTTCTCCTTTTTTTAATTTATTGCCTGGATCTCTTCGGTTTTGTTGTGCGTTTTCGTGAAGATTTTTTGTTGTTGTAATATTTCATGTTGATGTGTCGTTCGTTGTTCGAAGGCTAAATTCTGCGATGATTGTATCCACTTGATGTAGCACGAGAAATTGGGGCCGGGGAGGGGGGCTAGGTAGATCTTGATCTTAAATAAATAAGGTGTGAGAATGTGTGCTGGATTTAATTGGTCCAGATATGGCCCATATGGGACTCTAGTGAACACAGTTAAGAACGTTCGAGAAATTTCTAAACTTCCTGCGCAGATATGAACTTCTGAATGAGAAATTTCCCTCACACTATTACAAATAAATGAAGAAATAAATTAAAGAAATTAAGAACAATATAAGATGTTTTTTTTCCGGGTTGTTGTGCGATGATTACCCCGATGATGGAGGCAGCAAGCTCCTCTGAGACGTCAGTAAACTTCAACCAGACTGCACGGCGCTGTATTCCAGAAGATTGCCATTTACAGACTCACGGCCACGAGAACCTGATCATAAGAGATTGAGCCAACTGAAATCTTTTATCAAACGAAGGGATTACAAAAATAAGAAATAGGAACCCGAACATTGATATCGTACAGAACTTAAAATAATCTGTGTCAACGGATTTGCAGTACTTCAAGTGAAATTGATTTAGTAACACATGCATGCGACTTATAATGTAAATATAGCTGTCATGTGACGTCGCGTGATATTTGAAAAGTTTCCGATCGTTTAACATTGCGTTCCTGAAACCACCGATCGGCCTTTCCCTTGTAGAAGGAAACGAAAACCACGCACATCCTATGGAAGTTATTAACTCGGTCGAAAGCTTGAACATGGACTTACGGTTAACAGTTAATATCACGGGGATACATGACAACATTTTGTACAGTGTCTCTTTGTTTCTTTGTCGATTTCTGTAGCGCGAAAATTTGTCCAAAACTGTTTCATTGCTTCGTAACAGTTTAATGCATAAAACGATTAGTTTTTACCGGACGATACTAGAAAATTAGTCATCAGGAACGTATATTTGTAACATTGTAATAATAAATAAGCAATTTTATTATTTCTGTTTTTGTTGTTTAGGTGCGTCATGTTTGTGTTGAAATTCAGTATATATTTATTTATTATTTCAATCTATATACAAACTTAATTTTTAGAATGTTGTTGTTAAAATTAAAATTAAAATTTAGCGCTTTTCGTCGTTATTACGATGTTACATTTCAGCGCTTATTATTTTACGACATGTTTCGATGCTATTGCATCATCCTCAGGTTTTTATTGTTATTTTCATCTTTAAAACATCGTAATAACGATGAAAAGCGCTAAATTTTAATTTTAATTTTAACAACAACATTCTAAAAATTAAGTTTGTGTATAGACTGAAATAATAAATAAATATATACGTTATTGTTTCTGTTTATTAAAATACCTGCCAAAGAATGCGTGCATTCGCGTGTAATTTGTAGGGGATTTTAAAGTGGATTAACACGCTGTTCTCTGACTCAGCCGTGTCCTGGTAAACGCCTTCCGGCAATTATTGTTATAGAGGCGGACGTAAGAATCTCTGATCCACGCTTGTCTCTTTTGTGTTTAGACCCGGGATTACTTCGCAGCCGGGCGGCCCGACGTGCTACCTGGGGGTCGAGAGTCCCTTGATTCCCCTGCGGAACACCAGGCTACAACCCCGCAACGCTGGGCTGAACCTCCTGTCCGGCGGAAAGAGTCTGTCGCGAGAATGACCTTCGGAGGCCTGGCCTTGGTCGTTGCGGTGAGTAATAAGACGTCTTACCTGCCTCTTGTCCCGAGAAACACCGGGGGTGAATGTGTTGGAGGCGTCGCATACTTGATTTAATGATGATTTAAAGATAATTTTACGTAATGCTGTTAAGTTTTATGTTTTGTGTTGTGTTCTTAAGTTTTAATGAATTCTTCTCGGGCTAGCAGCCGTGTGAGGTAGTTTATTGAAGGAAAAAAAACAACTTTTCGGGAGCCCGAGAAAAATTAATTAAAACTTACTCGCTGTGAAAGCTTCAGATCATACTTTTGTCAAAATGCGACTAACTGAATTCTGTGCAAAGTTTTTGCGAGTTACAACTTCCTATTTTGTGGACCCCTGTTTTGAAACTGAAACAGTATGCGCGATGAGTCCCCAGGCGAACAGGGGAACTCACTAAACTACTTAACGACGTACACGCCGCCCTTCGGCCTGCCTGCAGGCTAATTCTAATATAGCCTTACGTTACGCAGAGACCTCGCGTGTATGAACTATCGTAAGTCCCGTGTATGTTATAAGTAAAATAATTTTTTCGTGTGCTATTCGTTTCTGACTCCGATTATCTTAGTGTCCTTTCTGTTGCTAGAAAAAATTGTTTTATAGTGCGAAAGTGACGTTTTCACTGCGGATTCGTTGCTTGGCAACAGTTTAATTCATAAAGCGATCAGTCCGTCGACTTGGCGGTAAAATGATGTGTCTAAAAGGGAATAGGTTTTTATGTTCGTAAGATAAACTTTGTACGTCTCTCATCTTCGTAAAAGTAAAGTTCTGTATTAATAACGGATACAAGGTTAGCTCTGCGGTACGTGAATTTTTACTGAAGATAGAGAAGAGGTGATGTTAGTGTTTTTCAGATTCACTGCCTGATATGTTAATGTTAACACAATTTTATGTAACTGTAAGATATAATTTTGTGAAATCTGTTATTATATTCAACATCGGAATGTTTATCCACGAAGTGATAAAATGCTGACTGACCTTTGTGTCCGTGTGTGAGGTCATTATTAGATTTAAATTCTGTTGAATATGTAAATATAAACAGTAGAGTGTATATAACTGATGATGTGACTCTGTGTTGAGGTTTCAGCGAGGATTACACTAATCCACTTTGATTCTTTATTTTAACGTGCTAATTTAAAAGCTACAAAAGCCAATTACGGTGAGCACAAGAAGATAAAATACACACAGAGAACGGAAAATGACAAAGAATAACAAGTGAAAACGAAACTAAATTAAATAAACATAATAAATACTTATTTAATTTATGCATATGTTTGACAAAAGATAACCAAACAAGGTCATTTACAGCCAAGCACTAAAAATATGCAAAATAATATAATACGCAAATGTCAGGAGATCAATAAATATCATGCAATAGAAACAAGCAAACAAACAAACAGAAAGAAACTCAATAAAATATAGAATTTGAAGCCCGCATAATTTGGATGAAGAATAAAAATGTAAGCACAGGCGATGTTCTGAAATATCTGTAAGATTTGAGGTTTTCACAGCAGCGGGTATGAAGATTTCTGTCCTCTGGGTTGTTGCGCTGTGTAGACTGGTCGATGTTTACCAACGTTTCGGAGGTCATACTGCCTCCATCATCAGGGCGATGAGTATGAAGATTTCTGTCTTCTGGGTTGTTGCGCTGTGTAGTCTGGTCGATGTTTACCAACGTTTCAGAGGTCATACTGCCTCCATCATCAGGGCGATGAGTATGAAGATTTCTGTCTTCTGGGTTGTTGCGCCCAGACTACACAGCGCAACAACCCAGAAGACAGAAATCTTCATACTCATCGCCCTGATGACGGAGGCAGTATGACCTCTGAAACGTTGGTTAACATCGACCAGACTACACAGCGCAACAACCCAGAAGACAGAAATCTTCTGAAATATCTGTTAGCAAAATATAATCCTTGTTAAAAATGTCGATATACTTGCATTAGTAGCTGAAGGGCTTAGCTGTTGTCTCTCATTATCATATTTGGAAGAACAAGTAATTTTGCTTTTAAGTATATAAAAGCAAAGAGCATTGTTAAGATGCCGCCGCCTGGAATAAACTGTTTAGAGATTCAATCTAGCTGGAGTATCTTCGTCAGCAGAAATTCTGCTGTGGCTTAAGGCATCAAATTCTCGTTGAACTCTTTCAGAGTCTGGACGAATCCGTCATGAAACAGAGTTGTAGCCAAAGATAAACATTGCGGTTGGGTCGTGGAAAAAGGAAAGATAATAAAATTAATCAAACCCAACTTTTTTTAAGTCTTGAAGTTATTATGGTGATGAAAATACAGAATATCCTAAAAATATGTATAAACATTATAATACGAAATATTAACCCTGTGTGTATACATTTTTCAAGAAAATCTGTAGAGCTTACAATTCAACAGATTTCAAGTGGGAACGTAAAACAGTAGTAATTATTCAATTCTTCTTTCTTTCTTTCTTTCTTTCTCTTTTTTTTTAAGTTAGTTAGTTAGATAGTTAGTTAGTGTGTTGTATCAACAGCCAGAAGGCAGTAATATTGTGATCAGTAGAGAGAACTGAGGCAAGGCGATGTGACCTCTATAACCTTGAGTCAGTTAATCTTGAGCGAAATAAGATCTACATCCCCGTCACAGACGCGCGGGGCTGGCGTAGTAATTATCCACTGATCTCGGCCCCAAGTGGAACGCCTGCAACATCATATGCTGTTTACCCTGCAACACTCAGGTGCTGGAGAAGTTGCCGCATCATTACGGCGTATTGTAATTTTCATTATGCAGCTAGCCCCCGCTCTTATGAGTAGTTACGTTTCTGGAGAGAGTTCGTGAAGTGGAATTTTGTAAAGTCAGTCGCTATTTTCCACAAGCGCGTGCTTGTGGCGGTGATCAGGTGAAGTGGTTGAGTGGAGGGGGCATATCCGTGTGTTCGGCAACGACAGAGGTCGGAAACTTGTAAAGGAAAAGAATTGTCTACTGTATTTTCATAAAAATAACTTTTTAAAGAGGTACCCATATTTATAATTGATGCCAGAAAATAAATTATATGGAGGAGATGTAACAAATTATGTTTCAGTTTTTAAGTATAGGTTGCACAATAAATGTGTAAGTTTCCAAATATTATTTCTGCAACGACGATATTAAGTCTGAATAACACTGTTCAACAGCCAAAATATATCGTGGATGAAACTAACCAATTTTTACTAATTTTGAGCTGCTAAACACGAAAATGACATTCATTTTGCATGATTGGTTCGCATTTCGAAGATATTTATACCAAGTTTTTTCGCTCAATTTTCGTAATTTTCAGAATTTTAATGGACTACTTACTTCAGAAACAGCCTGTACAAGGGTGGAGAAGGTTTTATTGCTTCCTGCAGGTCTAGTCAACATCCCTAAGGGATGTTTAATAAATTGGTGTGACGTTCTCGAACGTTTTGGTTTATATTTCAACGATATCCCTTTTGATTTGTAGAATGCAAAAATATTCTGCGAAGCGTGTTTCCAGAGAAAAATGTAATTAAACACTTTATGAAATTCATTGTTCAAGAACTGAGAATAAATAGTGCAGAAAACATTGAAATTCTAGTCCCTAAGAGGTTCGCGAGTCAGACGAGGAAATATTTATGTCGTTTCAGTTTTAATCGACGATTTTTACTAAATGAAAACAGTGCGATATAACCCGGAGGTTAAATTTAATTGCTGGAAATGTAACAGAGTGCAGGATTCGTTCCGTACTTTGCAGTAGACATTATTGTGTTGTGTTGCCTGAACGGATCTTTGCGTTGGCCAGCGGCGTCTGAGGATTTTGTTAGCATTATTTCCATTTATTGATTAATCGTCGTCATATCAACTTAAAGGGTCAGTCCCAGTGACCTGCATCGTCTCCATTGAAATTTCCTATAGTCGTTTTATTGAGTTTTCAGCGGCCCCTTTCCCTCGTGGGCCATAATTCAGAACATTCCTTTGGATGTTGCTGCAATATATTTCTCCTGTCTTTAGTTTTATTTATTATATTATTTATCTATAATTTCTGCCGGTCACAGTTTCTCGGTTTTGAGCGTGGGCCTTCGTCGCTCGGACACTGAGACTGTGGGTTCGAATCCCATTCGAGGCGTGGATGTTTACCGACGCCTTTCTGTGTTGCGCTGTCCTGTATAGAATAGGCCTCGCGACAATCTAATCGCCGTCTTAAGACTCAGTAATTGTGCGGGTTGCTTACGTAATGAATTGTTCTCAGAATAAACAGAGATTATTTTTATAAACATTATTAATCACTTGGTCCTTGTAATGAAGCTATAGAAACTGAATTTTTAAATACGAGGTGCGATCGGAAAGTTTCAAGACTGTGTCAATAGAGGGCGAACTGGATGCATCACACCGACCCTCCTGCGATTTCGGAATGGCGTGTGCATCAAATTTTGCCAAAGACTCGCCAAAACGGCTACGGAAACCTATGAAATGCTAAAGCAAGCATTTGGGGAGTCCGCAATGGGTCGTGCACAAACTTTGGTGTGGCATTCACGTTTTAAAAATGACCGAACCTCTGTCGATGATGACGAGAGTTCTGGACGACCATCTTCGAGCACAACGCCCGAAAATGTTACGAAGATCGACGTCGTACCATCAACGACTTGTGCGACATTGTTGGGACCTGTCAGCTGATTCTAAAGGAAGAACTCCACATGCGACGCATCAAGACAACGCGCCAGCGCACACCGCCCTCAAAGTTCGGCAGTTTTTGGCCTCAAACACAATGGCCGTCATCCCGCCCCCTCCTTATTCGCCGTGTGACTTCTTCCTCTTCCCAAAGATGAAAATTCAGCTAA
Source organism: Zootermopsis nevadensis (assembly GCF_000696155.1). The sequence continues at coordinate 280,091 of NW_019059622.1, forward strand.
AGGGAAGGAGATTTGAGACGATAGAAGAGATTCAGGCAGAATCGCAGATGGTGCTTGACAGGCTGACAAAGAAAGATTTCCAGGGATGCTTCCAGGCTTGGCAGCGGCGCTGGGATCGTTGTGTTCACTCCCAGGGGAACTACTTCGAGGGTGATGGATGAATTTAATACCTGAGATAAGTGCACGGGTTTTTATACGCGCAGTCTGGAAACCTTCCGATCGCACCTCGTATCCGATCGCACCTCGTATTATGTAGATACGTTTTTGGTTCTGAAACACTAAGAAACGGGTTATGAAATGATATTAGCTGAAGTGTGTAAGCTTTAAAACGTATTACTAGTCTTAAAATGGAGACAGACAGTCACGTAACTCGAACGAGGATGAAGAGACAAGCGGAAATGGCGGTAGTAAATTTTATAAATTGTTTTATTTCTATTCGCCTTTTACTTACATCTTTGACTCTTGTAGCTGAAATTGAAATTATTTTAGACGAAAAAAAAATATAGGACATTTAACACGGAATTTGCTTAATCATTCGTACCAATAATAGAAGTACCTCAGTAGAGATACTTTATTATGCTTATTAATTCGATAAATTTTATGCTGGAAGTTGGCGATAAAATTGTAAGGTTGAATTCCTTACCAATATCACATTTCTCTGTTTATCATATTCTGAGCCAGTTGAATCCAGTGGACACTGTCACATTCTGTAACTTCTGTGTTATTTCAAAAATACAACAAGGTCTACCATGTGGTATATTAAATGTTTGCTGAAGAGTGCAAATCACGGTTCAGTGGTTGGGGGCTTGTTTTCTGGAGTTCCCGGGTTCAAATCTAGGTTTTATGTGGTTTTCATAAACCCACGAGGTATGTTCCGGGATATTAACTTGAATATGTAGTAACGGCTTCCTTACACATCCTTTCCAGTTCATTATTCACTAAGCTTATATACGAGGCGCGTCCCAAAAGTAAGTTTCCCTGGGGCCGTTTACAGAAACAAAACACAGTTTCATGGAAATATTTATTGCAACAGACACAGCAAGTGTCCAGTTATTTTTCAACATATTCGCCACCGGAATTGAGACATTTGTCATACCGTGGGACCAACTTTTGAATACCTGTGTCGTAGAAGTCTGCCGCCTGGGATTGGAACCACTGTGTGACAACCATCTCCGCCTCTCTGTCATTCTCAAAACGCTGACGCTGACCGGACAGGAATTTCTTGAGGTGTAGGAAAAGATGGAAATCACTGGGAGCGAGGTCCGGGCTGTAGGGTGAATGATCAAACACCTCCCAGCTGAACTCCTGCAGGAGACTCGCTGTCCGTCGAGCCCGCGCAATATAAGGTTTGCTAGCTGTGGGACGAGTGGGAAACTTACTTTTGGGACGCGCCTCGTAATTATATCAGTTGAGGCCTCATTAAATAAACCAGGAATGGGCTAAAATGAAGTTCCTTATTATTAATTGCATTCCGTAATGTTACTTTACCTCTCTTATGTCCGAAAACAGACACCACTAAGCTCTTTACGTAAAAAATACCGGGGCTATTTTTCTTAGTGCAAAGCTGAATACGTAGAGCTTCGCCCACTCACCGTGCGCCGCCGTGAAGTGCGAATTTTGTTCGAGACCAGCTTATCACTTCAGGCACGAGAGTAAATCTACTTTCATCTGTGTACACATGTCTCACTCTAGTTTCAAATTATGTCACATATAATTTCTAATTAGCTGTCACAGTATTTAAACGTTGTGTGTCGCGACCGTCAAAACCGCGAGACGCGGTGGTGCAGCGTACTAACAGTGAGTGGAATAGTCAATAGACGTCAGGGTGGTGTTATGTACATTCATATGCAATATTTGTCTTCATGAACATCACAGATTGAAGTTTTCGGTTACAGGGATTAGAAATGGACACCGTAGAATCTTCTACCCCCCTTTTTTTTTTGCAGAATTGGCGTCGGAATGAAGTTCGTAGATTTTCTTTGCAAATGTTCCGGCAATTTGTTTTAATCTTGTATTAAGTCATTGTTTTATTATGATTTATGGAAAACTGTTAATATTCATGAGGATATTTCGTCTGCGCTGGAATGTGGTTTGTTTTATATTGGTTTAGTCTGCTCTATTTTTTGTGTGTATACCTGATTGGCTCTTTGTTTTATTTAGTTTTATTTTGTATTATGAAGCTCATAAATAGTTAAATTTTTATTATTTGATTATAGTTATGCATATTCATAATATCTTTATTTAGTTTAATATTCATCGTCATTCTGTATTCTGCCACCTCTCTAAGCAAACGCATGTCTTCCGACTCCATTTTTATATTTGTTCTTTCTTTAACGTCCAAAATTCGGGGCCCCATATAAAGGCACAAATATAGCTGTTACATTTAGCATTCTTTACCACCGTGATATGTGACGTTGAAATATTGTACCATGTAAATTAAATCGCCTGTGTATGAACTGACGTGAAGTGGATTTTTGTAGGGTCCAGTTGTGGGCAGGAAGTTTCTTCGTCTGTTTCGTCTGGTTTGGTCGTTTGGATTTATTTTGTCGTGTTTACACTCAGCCTGCCATTGACGATCAACCGCTTTGTGTTGCAGTCTCTCACTCGGCATCGGCCGAGGCCCGCCTCCAGGACTCGACAGTTCTCCCGCAGTTACCCCTCGTCAACTGTGGGCCCCAGTCCGGACCCGTCTTCTCCCGTTACAGATGAAGAGGTAAGTTAAATCATCATCGCCCTGATGACGGAGGCAATATGACCTCTGAAACGTTGGTAAACATCGACCAGACTACACAGCGCAACAACCCAGAAGACAGAAATCTTCATACTGACCGCTGTGAAAACCTCAAATCGTACATTTTTACTCCAGTTTCCGTGGATCTCCCCTCCCCGGTCTGTTGCCTAAGAACACTAACTCTGACAGGTGGACCTCTTGTGTTCATGTCCCTGAAGAGTCCCTTGTTTTTGTTTTTTTCAAATAGTGTTTTGTCTGAGGACAGGTCCATATGAACAGGATCCTTCCATCCTTTTCTCGGACTGGGACCTGTTCATATACGTTCTTGGCAGATGATCCAGAAGTGGTTTGCCATTGCCTTCTTCTGTGTGTATGGAGTAATGAGTAATTGTTGGGATGCCACGGAGAAACCGGGGAAGCCCCCGGAGGAAAACTCCGGGTTGCCTAGACCACGGCCTTGCCCAACAAAAAATAATGTTATTAAGACGGCTATAATTAGCGTCTCAAATATACAACTCTTAAATAAGGTACCATTACCTATCGTCACTTCAGGTACAAGAATTTGCAACATGGAACATAGGAGTAGAAAATGTTTGTTACATTCAGTGGGGAAGGATCTCACCAGATACAGTAGGATGGTTCCCAGTGTGTTGAATAACGAGCCATGGAATAGCACAGGAACTTGTTTCTGGTAGTCGAAACACCTGGAAAGTGATCTGTCTGGTAGATACGTTGTGGAGGTTCCAAGTCTGAGAGTACAGGGCTGTATCACCACGGCAGAATCATCAGACGCAAGCAGATGAGGCAGTCTTGCATTCGCGAGTGGCTTGACTGACAACCAAGGAGATGTTCGTAGCATCATTCTTTCTCTACAGCGAATTGGTGATGTT
>NW_019059622.1:284719-296844 GCF_000696155.1 Zootermopsis nevadensis
AATCAGTTTCAGTGCCGCTAGTAACAGCGAACTACGAATATTTGTCGTCACTAATACATGTTATTACATTAGTTGTTTTTACCTTAAATCACAAAAAGATGTTCAATTTACTCCAGTTTCCGTGGATCTCCCCTCCCCGGTCTGTTGCCTAAGAACACTAACTCTGACAGGTGGACCTCTTGTGTTCATGTCCCTGAAGAGTCCCTTGTTTTTGTTTTTTTCAAATAGTGTTTTGTCTGAGGACAGGTCCATATGACCAGGATCCTTCCATCCTTTTCTCGGACTGAGACCTGTTCATATACGTTCTTGGCAGATGATCCAGAAGTGGGTTGCCATTGCCTTCTTCTGTGTGTGAATGGAGTAATTGTTGGGATGCCACGGAGAAACCGGGGAAGCCCCCGGAGGAAAACTCCGTGTAGCCTAGACCACGGCCTTGCCCAACACAAGTTATAAATTCGGGCACCGCCGGGAATCGAACCCGAGACCCCAGGATTACAAGGCCAGCGTTCTAACCGCTAGACCACCGTGGCTGTTTCCCTTGTGCTTATTCAAACTTAATTAAGTCCGTCGCCAATGTAACTGGACTCACTTTCCTGGAAGCTTGCGTGTTATCCGTTACAAAACCTCGCCCAAATGTGAGGACGGATAGTAAGTACTACGCATGCGTAAAGCAGTGACTGGCGTCATATTGGGCAAATTTAACGTATTCGAAATATGTGCTATGGGCAATGTAAGCATAAATTACGTCTGCCTAACTGTTATTAATTTACAATTTATTTATAGCTTTGCGATATTGAAGCATTTGAATGAAATATTCGTCATAGGTTCTTCTCGCAAGTTCTTGTTTAGGATAACGTCATGTAAACAGAATTGTGCTGGAACGCTAAACTGTCAAACAAATATAAACAATCCTTCTCCATGTTACACCACTTGGGCGTTACGACTTGTTTTGCGTTCAACTGTTTGAAACGTTTTAACACGTGTAATGTATTGGCTGTAGTGTCCGATAGACCGGTAAGTTGCGTCCATCAATCAACCGCGTTCACAGTAAAATACGAGAGCTGGGGCTTCTGTGCCAGATAAAATTACGCTTCAAACGTTTTTCCCCTTTGAAGCTGAAACTCGTCTAAATAATATTTAAGAATTCGGTCTGTACCGCAAAGAAAACATAGCTGTTTTCACGGCGGACGATAATACAAAATGCATAGTTATTTATAATTGAAACCTGGGAGTGTTAGAGTGTGTTTTGGCATGATTGTCAACTTTTTATTGTATAGATGGCAGCAGTTGTCTTTTCGCTTCTAAATTGAAGTGTGTAAACATGGCACGTACAAGCAGCTGTCTCACGCATAGCGTCACAATTCTAGCCGGACTTTTTTTTTTAATCGTGGTTAGTTGAGCACTCAGAAGGGAAGAAAATATGGAATGAAGATGTCAGTCTTCTGGGTTGTAGTCTCGTAGAAATTTGCCAGCGTTTCAAAGATGCTAGCAGTCTCCATCATCAAAGAGATACAATTTCCTCGTCTTCAGTGTTCAACATACAGACACGAGATGGATCTCTTTGATGCAGGACATCGGCCTTACCAACGTCCAGCGCCATTTCTTAAGTTGCGGGACTGTAGAGAAACTCGAACGTCTTTGTTTTGTTTTTTTTGTTTATCAGGTTACGCCGTGTTCGTCTTGAATGTTTTCATTATTTTAAAACGTTTCTAGAAGGATTGTTCGTCACTCTCTCCCCCCCTTGTACTTGAGCTTAAGGTTCAGTTGTAAAACAGTGACAGCTTTCTTATTAATTAATCATAATAAAAGCCGTTGTAGATTGGTGAAGTAAAAACAGTTGAATTAAATGTTAATCCAGAATTCAAGAGAAGTTTACATAAAGAATGCTGGCGCATGTAGGAATCAAATCCAGAAACTGTCGCCCTCAGACATATTTTACTTTTTAACTTGCCAGTGTTTATAGTCGGAAGGTCCGTGGTTTGAACCGAGTGCTTCGTAGCTTCCTTCAGCCCTAGGAAATTATTATTATCAGTATTGTGTCGTGACTATGGACTGGGTGACCAGGGTTTGATCCCCAGTAAGGACAAAGAATTTGTTTTAATCTCTTCATCTATACTGGCTCTGGTGTCCACCCAGCCTTATCCAATGGATACCGGGGGTCCTTTCCCCAGGTGCAAAGTACAGCAAGGATGCGCCGATACCATGCACCTTCTAGATATGTTGTGAGACAGCTTTACTTTAAAAGTAACTGTACTAGGTTAACTCAATTTCACATAAATCTTGTGTTTGTTTTTTTAAGATTAATACTGTAAGTAATACACCAGGAAAATGTCCGCGAAATTTACGGAGGCATCTTCCGTATGATGAATATTTGGCATATTTTTCGACTAAGAACACACGTTGCTTAATACTATACACCATATTATCAACGTCAATCCGCGATGAGAGACGCAATGAAACTGATTCGCCTGTGACTCACGGGAAGAACGCGATATCTCTATCCCACTCCAACAGTGCACTCGGCCGAGCACGGAATGCAAGCAAGGCCGTTACTGCATAAATTGAAGACCCGATACCTTTGACGTTATCAGGCTATGGCCTATGAGTATTTTTGTATCAGCCATTTTGTCTTAATGCTCCATCATAAACGAGATTGTTTTTAGTACAGTCTGGCACATTCACATGATTACATCCAGTGATTACAATGAAATTTCGGCCTTTTATGCATTTATTTAGTGGGATTCTACAATTTTGGAAAAAAATAAATACCTGAAATGCCGTTTCTCACGCTACACTGAGATTGAACCACTTTTAAAATCATACTTCTTACATACGTGTGGTAAACTGGTAATTATCGCTTTCTGAGCTTTTGTTTATCTAAACGGGTTTATCATTATATCGCAGATAACAGTGCTGTAAGCGTGTAGCTGCCAAATCCGCAAATAAATTCGTGTATGACGTTAAACTGAGTGATACCTTGGAAACAGGTCAGATTAAACATTTAATATGGGGTGGGAAATTTTTGGACTCTGGGAGTTCGGGACTTTCGTTCTAAAGACCAAACTTCATACTGGCGCTAAGGATTGTGGGGAACGTTTCTACAAGCGATTTAATGCGACAACAATACATTTGATGGTGATGATGATGATAATAATACGAAGCTTTCACCGCGACTAGAATCGATAAAATCTTGGGCAAAAATCCGTGTCAGTTGTAGAAAAGCCCAATGTTTCGGAGACAATCTCCGCCTCCATCATCAGGGCTGCTGGCGAAGATGGACACTACTTCTTGCTCGAGATTTTATAAATAATAATTCAACTCAGTTATTTGTTATTGGCACGCTGCATCAACAGCCAGAAGGCCAATCACAGATACAGAACATGAGAAGAACGTAAGAACATGGTAACAAATACAGAAAGGTAGCAACAAAGAAAATGTGAAAATTAACACGAATCTAGATGACGTTTATACGTAATGGCACGTTGGTACATCAATTTCTTTATAATATATAGTTCAAATAAATTAAGTCATGAATATTGAAATGAGAAGATAATATGTAAAACACACATGGTACTAAATCAGAGAATTTATATAATTAGTTGGTCAGTGGATTAGAGAAAGGGTAAAAAAACACATTTATATTAAATGTAATTAATATCTAAGGACAACAGCATAATTATCGCAGAATGCGATTAAGGAAAATGATTTTTGTTGTATATATAACTGTAATTTGTGGACCACTGGTGGTCTGCCGACCAGCTGAAAACTGTTGCTTTAGGCGTACTCAAAACGTGACACAAAAAAGAACACACAACTTTATTGTTCTATTACAACACATCCTACATTCAGGAAATACATACAGTTCACATGTCACATACATTCATGCCATGGTTTTAACATTAACCTTAAAAACATAAAATTACCTTCGTAGTACCTTACATACAATTTTTGGTTTTTCAGCTTTGGTACAAAGAAATACAAGTATGTGGGGAAATGTTTTACATTTAAGGGAAAAAAGTATGTAGGATACTGCTCCTACGCTTACAACATCCTTGAAGAAACAAAATATGTGGCTAAATTGAAAAGAAAGTTGAACTGTGATCAAGGCTAAAGCAGGTACACTAGAAGATATAAAAATATTACTTTAATGTAATGGGACTATGGCACTTATGTTGAACTAGTTTTATTATGTTCACAAGTTGATTACAGAAACATTTGAGCATTTGCATTTGCCTTGTAATAAAAATAGTACGGGAAAAATCAGTAACCCGGGCATGATCTTTATTCCAAATTTCTTTTACTTCTAATCCAGCAGTATATTATGAAAGCCAGTAGCATCTTTCATACAAAAATCCATAAATGTTGACATTTTTGTAAGATAAATATATATATATAACAGAATAACCTAAAAACTGTATTATTTAAAGTAACAAAGTATTATATTTAATATAAATTTAAATCAGTGGTAGAATTTAACTAAAATTATATCAAATTACCAGTTGTAATTTGTCTTCTATAAGTTATAAGTTTGACGAGATTTTACGCTGTTGCAATATAAGGATATTAATGGTGATTGTGACAGCAACAATGATGATGATTGCGGTGGTGCTGATGATAATAATAATAATAGAAAAGTTTGAAAATGGATCACAAAAGTAGCAGTGGAATGGCAAAATGGTGTTATTGTCTAGCTGACAATTGTTACAGTAAAATTAAAGTCGTACACGCAGACTGTCTGTAGAACAGATGAATAAAGCTATGATGGCACAGCATGCACAGATTCTATAGATCCTGGATTATGTGGCATTTAAATTAATATAAATAGGTCCATCTGACTTAAGTTTTAAGATGTAAGTGTTGGCACGTTTGATGTACTAGTTAAGACAGAGATCGGCCTGAACATGATACTTGCGTTGAAACACGTGGACAGCGAGTTCAAACATTTTGAGCTTTTAGAACTTTCTTATGTTGATGTTCTATAATAGAAAAAATACAACACTAAAAGACAAAAACTGGAATGCTTCATTATGAAACTGAAATACATGTGATGATTCTTTGGTTCCGATAATCTGAAAGATAATGCCCTGGTATAATTTGAAACTTTTAAAAAAAATTCTTAACTTAAACATGACAAATTAAATATTGTAAACTAGAATAAACACCAAGATAATTTACAGTGACGGCCAGTACAGGCAACCCTGTAGTCGCTGTATATTTGGAATCTAGAAGAAGATTGGTTTAACGCTTTGCTGTGTTAAACGTAGCAAGATACATTAAATTTATGGCTTACAGATGCATTTAACTTAGTAAAGTGATATGATGTGTTTAGGGAACTTAAAAAAACCACTTCTTTTAACTGCTGCAGTTTATGTGGTACATTCTGATTCATAATTTATTCCAGGCTTTGACAAATGTGATTCATACTTGGGAGCTACTTCTAAATTTTAAGTCTTGATGAACACAAGTTTCAACAAATATTTAAGTTTATACTTCTTGCCAGGGAACATTCCAAAGCCCCATGGCAGTTTACACAAGGAACTATCATACTTTAATTTATAATACAGTATACTCATTAAAGTACTATAAAAATAGAATATGAGCATTTTATGCAAAATGAGAAACTTATTATTTAAATAACTGAAAATGATTAGCATTTTCAACCATCAAATTCAGTTGAAAGACGTCTTTAATACTTTTATTACTCATATGATATGAGTGGCTTAACTACCTCCTTTATCATTTAAATATAAATGCTCATTTAATATGGATATGAAATTATTTTGTTGGAATAAAGAAAGAAAGCAATGATAACATTAATCAATCAAAAATTAAGTTAATTTGTTTCTGTGATTGAAAATTTGTGGAATGTCTTTGTGGAATTTCTTTCCAACTAAAGTTTTGCCAGGAATAGGGAATAATTTTTATCGTATACTTTCAGGCAGAGTTAAGTGTGCGACACGTTCAAAATATGGCCCTTTGTAGACGTAATTTTAATGTACAATTAGCCCTTTGAGGTCCAAACTCTGAACTTCAGGATAGGACCATATGTGTATTTAACATTTAATACAGTGGTGTTGAGTCTGCAAATTAAATATTGCTTGATGCCTAAGGAAGCTGATTTAATCAACAAATGATGTCATCCATTTGTAGCGGTGGCTGCAATTTTGAAGATATGTGATTATTTTCTTCATATGTGGGGAGAGCAGTTCTCTTTCTTATCAAGAGAGCAATCCATTTGCGAATCAGAAAAAGGAACCATGTTGCACAATGGACTGTGAGAACAAACACTAGTCCAAACACTGAAGATACTGCTGTTCGTTTTGGCAGGCGCCAGTCCAAAAGAGGATAGACGAATGGTCGATCGTGCCTGTCAGATCCTCCTAATTCATAGTAAATGTAACTAAACACCACGTAACACACTGTAATGAGGAACGGCCAGTAACAGTGTAACAGCCTGAATGGATGGGCCACAAGGAAAAAATCTGTTACCATGAACACAGAGTTAAATGCATGGACCATGAGATTCAGGGCATCCAGTTTGTGAATGGCTGTTAAAACAGAGAAAAATATTACTTATTCACTCAAATATTTCAGCAAGGAATAATCATGAATTTAAAAAAATATCGGTTTCCTGTCTGTCATGGAACTTTGTGAAAACAGTTGAAATCTGCCAGTTTGCTTGCTTGCATTCAGCGGAGACGTTTAAGTGGCTGAAGATCTCAGGGAAAACACTGACGTAGCATGGCTGATATTTTTTTGTTTTTTTTTCACTGTAACTGCGTGATATTCTGTATCTGTACAGAGGTTTAGAGTGGTGAGCATAGGTAAGAGGGACCACAGAAATGATCTATGAAAGCAATGGGAAAGAAACACAGGAGAAAGGGGAGATGGAGATAGAGGTATGAAAGAGAGAAAGAAATGGAAGAAGGAGGGTGAGGAATTAAGTTTATTACCATTTCTCTTTCTGTAACAAGATCACATGCATGTACAGGTCTTGAATAGTATTGGCTTGTTATTGGTTCGTTCTTTGGCTACATTCAGTTATTAATATAACATTTTGATGTGGATGTTCCACGCATGCAAGGGATATCAGCCTTTGGAAATGAGTACAAAACTAGTTTATTCAGTATATGCAGAAGAAAATTAATACGAGAATAAGAACGAAAGTTTATGACGTGTAGAATCCGATTACTTCGATGCTTCTGTCATTGGAATTAATTTGACATTGGAAAAAGAATTCTTTTATACCCATGATGTTTTCATTTACAGCCACATGTAAAAATATGCCTCGTGGGACTGAAAAGATGAAAGCTGTCCTTTTCAGTAGGCACAAAAGTAGATATAAGGAGATAACTGCTAACTTACTGGATCATTCTCATAGAAACACTACTTATTTCTGTATGTACACTTACCTGGATCATATACTGTGAGCCAGTATGCAACCGTGATACCGAAAGCCATGACAATGCCTGTTGTGTTCAGAGCCCAGTAAACTTTATAACTGAAGGATATCTCATAGTCATTTGTTCCGAAACCTGAAAGAAAGAACAACAGTTGAACCACAAATTGCATTTAAGTTATGCTATGGCCAAAATTATGTAGTAATGAGGGACAGAACATTTTAACTCTTGTCACATAACCAATATGACTGTTCATGTGATATCGACAGTTCTTAAAATAAAAATATTAATGAAATGAAATTAAAATAGTGATTTAAGGTTGAATGGACAGTTTTCATTTTTTTTTTAAAAAAAATTAATATGTATCATGGAAAATGTTTATGTTTAAAATTAATTATTTGTTGTCTGTTGTTTCAGGTCTGTCGTGACACTCACCTGGCTTCCGCTCTGCGATCAGCCTCCGGGTGAGGAGCCATGCCCCGAGTATGGCCTGCATTGTACACACAGTATACCCCCAGTTTGTGAGATATATTGGCCACTTGCTGATGTACTGCAGTCCAGAATTCTTGGTGTTGCCGCCTGTATCACAGATGGAGAAGATCATCGTTGCCAGAAACAGAATTGCGAGGAACCACCGGTACGTTAAGTAGACTAGATGAACTCTCACACTGGATTGCCACTGAAAACAGAATATTATAATCTAATTATTTCGTAGCTACCTTTCATGGTCTTCTGGGTAGTTAGCACCATTTCAGAGAAGCAATGGTAACCATCTGCATGACTGCGCGGTGTCACAGCCCAGGTCATAAATTTTTCATCGCGACTAAATCCGATTGAGTCGTCTTTGACGATACAGAACGTCGATGTGGATTAAAAATCCAAAACTCCGTATCAGTTCTGCCTATTGATTCATTGCATGTTTGCAGACGATGTCTGACAACAAATTTGCGTTGATACTAGTGCAGACTCACCTGACATCTTACGAACTCGTCTGGCTTGTTGTGTTCTAATGTAATTGACTTCAGGTGAAGCTCTCTCTTCCACATTGCTGTCACCATAACTTCTTTCTTTGGTTTCCTTCAGTGGATTGCCGCCTCTATGTTCTGTAAGATCGATGAATTAGAATGTTAAAGGCCTGTCAGCGCATGTTGACGGTAATACTGACTTGTATGGTGCATTTTATAATTATTCTAGGTGCATTGGACTTTATGGTCTGGATTTATGTGATTTTTAAGAAGAAAAGTGAAACAAATGCCAAGATTAGCTTAAAGTTTTTAGCAAAGTTATGTCACCAAACTGTTTCGTAATTAATTTTTTAATTTTTTTTATAAACTGAGTTAAACCACGTTAATACATCTGGTGCCCCAGTGGGTTTGAAACCTGATAACAGCAAACATGTTACCTCTTGAGCTAACCTGCTCAGTGTCTCATGTGTTTGATTCATATTAAAGTGTCGGTCATCGTTCAGCTGGAATTTTGCTGATGCAACGTATGAGGGCTATACAAAATCTAATTCATATTACACTAGTCTGAGGTATGCCTTGGTATAAGTGACCTTTCATTTGACCCATTCTGATGACCAGAGGTCAATTTATAAACTATTTTTCAATTGACCTGATTTGATTTCACACGGTGTGGACTGTACGTATATCATCTCGTTCATTGAATCTGCAACTGTAGAATACGCATATTACAGATGTGGACGCACACGCATATGTGATTTGCAAACTGACTGGTATTGGTGGTATCTTAAGACTCAGACAGCACCGCTATAGATACTGTATATAATACTTTAAAGAACTTAATTTTGGTATTATTTTGATTCTGCATAAAGTGGATACCCTCACTAAGACGAGCATTAATAGCAGGCGGTTTGCGGACAGTAAAACTTGAAGGTGTGGGAAGCTTTCCTTCATATATAGTGAGGCTAGAAACATCAGAATATAATTATCTTGTCCCCAGAATATACTTAAAATAAAGCAAAATGATTTTTCTCAGGTGCTTCATTTAGCACTGCGCTCTGAAAGCATAGCTCAGTGCATTAATCGCATCAGTAGACGTGAGTGATAATTTACCCCCAGGGAAAGAACCCCATGTCCTGATCAATAGGAGGATTGCTAGGCCCCAGAAATCATCAGGAAATTTCTGACTCGTGATCTGAAAGTTATTACACGTTTTAAACTGACATTTGTCTAAAATGGGAATAAAATCACGTCTCTTGGAATTCCTGCGTGTTTCTGTGCCGTGAGGTGTTGAGTTTGTTGTCATGTGAAACAGAAACGCGTTGAAGGCCTCTGCCATTTCTTATAAACCTCATTCCGTATTCTGTGGTCCTTGTAACAAAACAGCTGCTTATTGTGATATCTGTAGGCAAAGGATTACACTAAATGGAATAATAGATATTATTATTACGTAAGTGTCTTCTGATCCTGATGTGAGTCTAAGAATAGTGTGACTGCTTGTCTGATGACTGCACTATTAGTCTCAATTGATATAAATCAGTTTCTTTTATGTCTGCAATGTTTCTGACACGAGGACTTCTCTGGGATCTTCCATGAGTGACTGGCCGTCATTTACGTTTGTTGCAAAAGCTGATTCCTCTACCCTGTACGGTCGTAGTGTACAGACTTTGAACGTATTTTTCCTTGCATCATCTTAAATTACTGGTGCCAGTGGAAGACAGCTCCATGGACCAGAGTCCATCTTGAGAAGCCAGTTAAGAAATTCCTTGCCTTTCATGGAACCCAAATTTCATTACTGTCTTCACAAGAGCCTGTCATTGGTTCCTGTACTGATCCACATTAATCCAATCCATACCCTCCAACTGTATTTCCCTAAGATCCAATTTTAATATTATCTTCACATCTATACTTAAGTCTTCTGAGTGATCTTCACCCTTCAAGTTTCCCAAGCAAAATCTTGCAGGCATTTCTTGTCTCTCCCCATGCATGCTACATGCCTCATCCATCTCATCTTCCTTGATTTGAGCATCGTAATAATATTTGCTTTGTATGGTCCTCAGAATAAACAGCGATAACCAGTTGATGTCTGTAATGGTGAAGTTTGGTGTTTTCTTCGCGGTACGGGCCGTATCCTTAAATATTATTTAGACGATCTTCGGCTTCAGGGGTTAACCAGTTGATGTCTGTAATGGTGAAGTCTGATGTTTTCTTCGCGGTACGGATGGAATTCTTAAATATCATTCAGGCGAACTGTTTGGTAGCAAAGGCGTGGCCTCTCGTTCCTACAGTTAATGTCACATACAGTTCTAGGAACTGACCGTGCTCGAACACCCACCCACTGGGCCCATGACATAACTCATTAGCGAAAGCCACAGTCGAGCAGACTGCATACTTTCAAGGTGACATGACCCTTTGGATGGTCGGAAGCATTACACGTCAGAGCTGCTCTGGGTTTCGCAGACGCGTGGCTGTATTTTTGCATTGAAAGGATAATTAAACGCCTTGGAGGCGGGGTAGGGTGGGGGTGGGGGGGTCCTTCTTGAGAATCTTCAGCAAGCTTAGCTTGTAAATAATATACCCCGCCGTTTATGGAACGTGGCGATGTTGTTATTGTTGTTTGCACAAGTGAGAAGTCGCATGTTTCGTCTCTGAAACTCCTCAACAGATTTCGATTAAACTTGGTACTTGATAATTGACACTGAAAGTTGACAGGATAACTTTGCGTGTCCCGGACCAGAGCTTCAGAAATATGGTCGCCGATTTGCCACGGCCGAGTTGATGGAGATTGGTGGCGAGTATAAAAAATATCTAGTGTATTGACCAGTGGGGGGTTACGAAATGGGGAGTAATGAGAGACACTACATTTAACGCGGAGAATACAGAAACATTTTTGGCTATGAAGGTCCCCAGGCAGTTCCCGCTCGTCCTGGTAATGGTAGTTGGAGGAGAAGATAAGGCGTTCGGGAGAAAAATCTATTGAAATGAAAGCGGGAAAAACAGGGAAATTGAGCTGGGTTTTACTGCATTCGATCGGAATTTTAAATTACGATATTTACTTCGGGAGGTGACATTTTTATTCAGTCCGTACCTCAAAGAAAACACCGCACTGCACCGTTACAAAGGTCAACTGGTAACCGCTGTTTACAGTGAGGGTCACACGAAACACATAAATAAAAAATGCAGAGGTAAATGAGTGTTAAAGCAGGTGGTACACATGGTTACCGCTAGACTTTAATCGAGTAATGAAAGTTGCTGCAGACGTGTGAGGTTGTCAGTGGTGGTGACGTGCGATCCCAAGCCGTGAAGCACAGGGAGTCGGGAGTCTGGGCGTCACTGATGCTTGTTAATGACAATTTTTCTTCGTCTCTAATTCTGTTCTGCCCGTCGCGTTGCCATATTGACTCGTGGTCGAGTTACGGATTTAAAACTAGACGCGCTACGTCACTGGCGATATTAGTCTGACTTCACACAAACTGACACATCCTGCATTAATGTCAACAACTGTCTGGGTTATCTGCAAGGTCCACAGATCCTACCCCGGTGCCAGTCTGTCGTCACTTCATCCATCTCAGGTTCACATGTTTCTCGTTAACACCTTGTTCTCGAACTACCCTTAATCAGCGCTCTTCCCTAAACGTGACCAAGTTTTGAAACTAAACAAAAG
Organism: Zootermopsis nevadensis; assembly: GCF_000696155.1. The sequence goes on from NW_019059622.1 coordinate 296,746, forward strand.
AACGGGCAAATACTTTCATCTTTCAGTTTTTTGATATCAGCCGGGAAGACACCAGATTCTGAACCGCATCTTACCGGGTACTGTCCGAATTTTGCCCCC
>NW_019059622.1:297401-332581 GCF_000696155.1 Zootermopsis nevadensis
AATATCTAATAGTTTTTAAAATATTTTAAATTGATAAAAACCTGAAGCCGACGGTATTACCCGTCGAAACATGTCGTTTTAATAAAAGCGCTAAAAAATATAATGTAAAATCGTATTTACGATTAAGAGCGCTAATATAATATTTTACACAATAAAATGTTTTAATATTATATAATTTTTTACAACACCAATAAACTTCAAACGTTTGTGTATAGACTGTACAAAATAAATATATTTAATCAATTTATTTACTTATCCAATTATCATAAAATGTCTGTTACGAAAGAACTTCATTCTAAGGAAATGAATCGTACAAACCAGATAGCTCAGTGCGATGTTTTCAGTTTAGAGAAGATTTTTTAAACATGTCGAAAGTACGAGAGAAACGAGCAAAATACACGATATCATAAAGCAATATCAAATGGAAATGAGAAAAAAAAATCACATATTTTGGAGAAGAGATTATGATATTAACAAAAATGTTTAAGAAAAACAATTGCATAAACTGTAATGGTATTTACAAACTAAAATGTTTGGTCTGCATTAACAGCGTCACAGGACAAAGTAGAAGGAATTTTAAAGAAACGGCCCACTTTGTTCCACATCGTAGACAGTTAACACATTTCCGTTCACGCTACCTGACCAATTCAACTGGGAGACCGTCGTTAAATCAGCATGTCCAGACAAATCGGAGATCACTGGTTAAAAACAATTTTTTTTTCTTAAAACCTGCAAATGCCAGTGTAGGGTCTCCTTATGATTACCGCAATAAAACAGAGGAGAAAAACTGATTTCACGTACCGTCAGCCTCCGCGGTCTTCAGTCAGCTGTTCGCGAGGCGGTCGCTGCTTCTGCTGCAGAATTCTTTTCCTCTGGAATAGTTTTACACGTGAGAGCAGGCATTACACGGCGAAAACAAAATTTTACGCGGTAAAAGGAATAAAAACCCCGCCGAAGTCTTGCGATGACCGCGTAGTTGTAAAGCGATGGTGCAAATTTGGTTTGGATCGTGCAGCCGCCAGCGTCTTCTTTTAAGTCGACTTTTAAAATAAACTGAGAAAATTACGATTTGTGAGATTTGACGTTCTCACGGCGACGAGAATGAAGATGGCTCTCTTCTGGCTTGTAGCGCCGTGTCGTTTTAGAGGTCCTTGCTGCCTCCATCGCCCTCTGAAACGTCCTTAAACCAGGCTACACAGCGCAACAACCCGGAAGACAGCCATCTTAGTATCACTTTGCCTACGTTTTCATTTTGCATGTGATTACTGTTGCCAGTTGATTCATACTGAGCGAATGGCGCAATTTGGGGGATTTAATAAGAGGGCGCTGAAGAGAATATTTGGGCTTAAGAGTGATGAAGTGGCGGAAGGGGGGCGAATTCTGACACTGAACTTTTCTAAGGCAGGTGATGCACGTGGGAGAAGCAAGAAATGCGTACAAGATTTTGAAGACCTAGGCTTAGATGTGGGGGTAAAACTAGAATAAGTTAGGGGGATTAGGGATTCATCAGGTTCAGCTTAGAAATTATTAACTTTCGGGTTTCATGAATGCATGAGGATTTCTTGACTAGACGAGCAACTGGTAGTTTCTCATGGAGTTAGTTTTGCAAGATGCCCGTCTGTGATCGAACAGACAAGAGTCCCGCCAATGTGGGTCACCATGTGAACGAAACCTGGACCGGCTTTCGTCTGGAATCTGTCACGCGCGTGACGTATTCTATTGTGTTCAGTAAGTTTTCGTTGCGGGCTGGTGGCAATTGTGGAATGTAATTGGCCAGGAAGCGTCCGTCTGTCACTTACTTTCAAGAAACCGCCATGTTAGTAGCAGGACGAGCGAAAAGGCTGAGATGAATTCTTGTCGCTAAGTTCCAACCGTGTAAGCCCGTGGAAGACATAGACAGAGACTGTAGAAATTGTTAATCTTGACGAGTAAACAGCTTGACGCTCCGACCACTTCACCTCCGGGATGAGTAACCGAGAGAATGTCTCGGGATGAGTAACCGAGAGAATGTCTAGACCTGATATCCGGGAGAAACATCCCTGCGTTGTCGCGAATCGAAACCCGGTCATCCAGCCCGTAGTCACTCGCATTATCGACTGACCTGAATGAAAATATGGATTTCTCTTTGCCTGTCTCGCCTCCTTATGTTAGTTAGTTGTGAGATTTAATAAAAGCGTTGAACAGTTTAAAGTGATTCTTCTGAGACTTTATTTTTCTTACGAAATTAATAAAATACACACGTGTCCTCTCTCGACTAACGCTTTCACCAACATCCTCCGTCATTTGTTATCCGTCCCATACGTCGCTGTGTAGGAGCTAACGTAAACAGATGAGAGGGCGACGTTTAATAAGGCAGGTTTTCTGAACCACCAAATAAATTCATACATAAAGTCGAATGTTTCAACGAGATCTTTCGTACGTAGTGTGCGATTATGTAAGACTTCAGACCGGTGAATACGTGGATTCTTGATATCTTGAAGATAGATGCGATATGTTACTCCGAAACTATGGCAACCACCTACAAGACTACGTGCTACACAACCCGGACGTATAAATGATTGCCTATAAAAACATACATCAAAATTTATGATGAATAAAGCACGGAACACATATTTTTCCGAGAAACTATATCACCGTCACTTATCACCAATGAACTTGGTTATCAGTTTTGATTTGTTGCGTTCTGACCGTTCGAATCCAAAGCATATCTAAATATTTAAGATCCAGTCCGTACCGCAAAGAAAACAACATTTCTCCTTTGCAGAGATCAACTTGTTAATGGTATTTGAGAAAATAATGGTTGGATTTGAGGTTTTCACGACTGCGAGTCCGAAGATGGATGTCTTCTGGGTTGTAGCGCCGTGTAGTCTGGTAGAAGTTTACCTGTAGATGGAGGCAGCAAGGACCTCTGAAAAGGCGATGAACTTCTACACGTCGCTACAACCCAGAATATAGCAATCCTCAAAATAATAGTTGTTCACAGTGAGAATCATAACAAAACACATACGTGAAAAATGCATAATTACTGATTATTGAACAGGTGGTACATATAATTACCACTGGGCTTTAAATGATTAAGATTACGCGTGTCCTTAAATTTTTGTAAATACAGGAGTGAGCTGTTCTCGCCTTCGTCCTTTCAAGTTAATTTTGAGGGGAAAAAAAAATTCCGCACGTTTACGTGATCTGCGCTGAGATGTCGCTATTTGCACCATCGTCTTCACTGAACGCTACCTTCCGCCGTGGTCCTCTTCTGTGATGGAAGGAAACGCAAGACGTACCCGCTTAACTCAGCGGTCGCCAGAAGACTGACGGCAGTAGCCACTCAAAACTGCGTCTGCTCGCAGATCACGCCACCCTACCTGTGGTTATTGATCCGAAGTGGTGTGTGCCACGTGACCCTCTCGTATTATGCCGGGGAGCGAAGAAACTTTACATGTACTCAATTCAGACGTGTACTCCAGTTGTGTGCGCTCTGATTGCTTCTGAAGGACTTTACTCCGTGGTGTTTGACATCTGATTCGTTGATTTTATATGTGCGAAAAACAAAAAAAGCCTTACCCAAACGGCATCTCTGGGAGGGCAGTTGAATTACGTACCGTATAATATGGGCCAATTTAAATCCTGGAGAAACTATGAACGAAATTAATGCCGGAATTTCATTCAAGGTTTCCTCGATCACCAACCAGTCTATCATTACAAAACCATGCATAAAATATTTCTATTCTTGTAAACACAGCTTTTGTCGATGTCGGTCTTCTGGCTTGTAATTTTCGATTAATGTAACTAACCAACTAACGAACAAACAATCCTGTCATTGCATTACTTGGCAGCGGGATTCGTGTTTACTACGGGGCACTTCGTTAACAACGGTTAGTCATGTAATTCCCCGTGTTCCATAGATGGAGCTAGTGTTCACTGGCGGAGATCCTGCCATCTCGCGACAAGAATGAGAATTTTCTCGCTGTAGAAAAATACATGGCCGCCATAGTTTTCAGACACCATGAAATCATTTTCGGATGCCACTACAGCTCGGCCCCGGCAAATGTGAATTTCTATCGTGATCACACAAACCGGAAACCGCGGGTTCTTAAGAAGTTCTGCGAAAACTTAGGACGCCAGCTTTCATCCAGATATTAGCGAAACTATCGTAAGGAAGTGATGCGATGTCATGTAATTCCGTCTGACCAGATCGACGGCTGGACAGACCATATCAAAGAAGCCCATTTTTCTTTATGAAATAAGGAAACAGGCTTAACCCTCTGAGGTCCGATGTCGGAGTGTTTTGCCGTACATCATATAAAGACGTAATATCATCGTGTGTGTAGCTGTCATATTTACCTAGAATTAGAAGTATTTTATATCTGATAAAGTTATAAAACAAGTATCCCATCTTCCTAATTGGAAATTATATATTTTTTAAATTATTTTTGGCGCATAGAGCAATCTACCACTGACATGTGCGTATTCTTTTGTCTTCTTATCAAGCATTCTTTGTGTGTAGTGACTTCATCTTTTACACTTTGCTTATACATCGTATATCTGCATGCAATAAGAGATGTTTAGACGTCGCCAAAGTCATGTCTACCGACTTGGACGACAGCCAGCAGAAAGGCACTTATTACGCGTCTGACTAGAGACAGTGGTACAGTCCGTGAAAAATATTTACCACGGTCAATATTCGAACACGAGGAACAGTTATCCTCTCAGAACATATTTTCACCATATTTAGCAAAGTTTTTTTTTTCCCCGTTTTATGCAAGTTATAAAAGAAAAACCAGTATCATAATAGCAGTTGAATTTATACAGCTTAGTGGTTTCTAAAATGGATCGCAAGGCAATAACACCAATAAGAACAGTGACGAACGAAAGGCGTTTGGAAAATACGAGATCTACATTTATTCTCTATTAACAAGACGCAGTTTCTCTAAACCATTGGTATCAAAAAAACATTTTTATCTTTGATGACAAAGTCACTGTTTCAAAATTCGTCTGAAAATGAACTTCCTTGTACATAAACACCTTCAGTTTCTCTCTCTTGTTTCTCCACTTAATATTGTTGCACGCTTTGGGTCCTTATTCATGTCGGATGTTATGCAACGCCACTGAGTATACCAGTATACCACGCCGTTCTCATTATGTTTGCGTGGGAAGGAATGATGTTTAATGATAGCTTAAGCAGGACAGAAATTGAGGGTTTGTATGTTGGCGCCACTTGGGAACATGAAGTTACGTAAGCAAACGTCAGACAATTCCACGAGCCAGCCAATTAAGCAACGAACTTCGTTATTCGCTGGTCAGTCCGATTTCAGTTTAATCTCTTGAATAAACTCCCTATTATTACGATTTTTTTTATTTAGTGTTCTGTCTGAGGACAGGTCCATATGAACAGGATCCTTCCATCCTCTTCTGGGACTGGGACCTGTTCATATACGTTCTTGGCAGATGATCCAGAAGTGGTTTGCTATTGCCTTCTTCTGTGTGTGAATGGAGTAATTGTTGGGATGCCACGGAGGAAAACTCCGTGTTGCCTAGACCACGGCCTTGCCCAACACAAGTTATAAATTCCAACCCGAGACCCCAGGATTACAAGGCCAGCGTTCTAACCGCGATCATAATTAGTTTTTCAGTGTAAAAGCTGCACAGCTGTCTCGTTAATCAGCATCCACTTCATTGATAAAGATCGATAAACAATATACAACTAAGCACTGGGGCCTTCCTCAATTTCTTTCGGTCAACGACGTAACCAAACGTAAATACGAAAAGTCATCTAAAATCATTCAAAAGAAAAGGCTAGACTACGTCATTATTATGAAGGGATTACTCATTTTTTATCTGTCAGTGGTAACGTAAGGCACGGATGCTTCAAAGACAATGACACCTCACGCAGAAGACTCCTAATAATATCTGGCGAGAAGTACAAATCAAGTATATCCTCAGGGAATTTTCACCATCGTCATATTATTTCCCAACTGTTACACAAAACTTCCTGACAATGGCGCCAAATCGAAACCCTCAGACAAGTATCGAAGCTCCACTCTCTGTTTAACCGAGTGGCATGATCGGTTAGAGCAAAACCTACTTGAGCAGTGTTCCAGTTTCTTCCAGTTCTTTGCAGGCGTATGGGGGTCGTGGATTCTAAACTTTGGCACAGAATGGTCGTGAAAATTCAGCTTCGCTCCCATTGAACGGGACACATTGGCTCCCTTTGGGGGCGGGGGTGTCCTGTGGGCCCCAAAGTCATCCTGGGAATTTTGTTGAAGTGAAATCGCTTTTACCGGAATTTGAAGCCTACCGTATTTAACTATGTTTTTTAGATCTTATCTGATGATCGATTATGAAGTTTGTTTAACAAGGTTTCTGTCAGTCTCACGAGTTACATGATCGTGGCTGATGGATCGGGATGACTAGAATGTTGTAGGAGAGACAGAGGAAATCCACGGGGAACTTCAGCCCGACCGATTGCTTGGACGATATTCGCTTCGGTATCTCTGGACAGAGACGTCGTGGCTGCTGCTGCAGCGAGCGGAGTGCGCGTGAAGCTCGTTCCGCGGGCGGAATGGAGAGTGAGATCGACTTCCTGATTATCGCAGATCGCGTGAAGACGCGGAAACAGGGAAATCAGGGCGGCCACGATAGGCTGAGCACGTGGCTAGAATGGAGATAATGAATCTTACAGAATTTTCGTTGGGAAACCTCTTGGAAAACGTCCACTCACTAAGATTTGAGGTGAGTGGACAAAGATGGCTGTCTTTTGGGTTGTAGGGCCGACGTTTCGGAGGTCCTTTAAGTTCGGAAATCGATGGAAATGCCTCAGAATCGCGTCCAGTGAGAAGCTCCGGTGCTGGTGATACTGAATCTTCAAGGTTCTGCTATCGGAGTGTTACATGATGTTGGATTGGTTCCTCGTGTCGGGATAGTGACGTCGAACGAGGTGGACAACTTTCAGACCAGTATCCAGACACGCATTTCACGTTTCTCTAGGCCAAGTCGCTTCCCGTTTTCGATACAACTTTCCAATCTCCGTGTCACTTCACGTAGTCTTCGAGTTGGTCCATTACATAACGCGAAGGATTCTGACCCGGAAGACGAACCTGAATGCGACAGTGGCCCGGGGGGGGGGGGGATCTCGATGTGGCGTTGGGCCGCACTTTCACGCCGGTCCCAGTCTTGAACCAGGTGGATCCAATACACATCCTCATACTTCTATTTATATAAAATCCATTTTAATATTATCCTCCCATCTACACCTAGGTCTCGTAAGTGGTCTGTTTCCTTCGGCTTTAACGACTGAGCTCTCGTTTGTATTTACATGTTACATTTCCTGCCTGTCTTATCTTCCTTGGTATAATAACCCAAAGAAAACATTTTCTTATCTGTGGGACACACTGGCGCGACTAGCCGCGTCAGTGGGTTTCGCACCTATAAAAAGCAATACAAATAACAGCCGCGCGCGACAACACTCGACAAGCCGCACGCGGCTAGTCGCGCCAGTGGTTACGGTCTGTGATAAAACCTTCTTGGTCAGAGGACGGGATTAACAACAATCCCGATGATGAATCATTTGTCCTGTACCAGAAAAACGTCCATTAATATAGCGTCTAGCGACATCGTGTCAACATTCGTCTTTAGAAAGTAGCAAATCTTTTCTCGCGCAGGCGTTCTGCTGAAAAGAAGAGAAACGATCCGCGACGAATGGCCCAGTAATGGGCATGCGCGGTATTTGAACGCGCCGGCTTCGTACCTCGGAAAAAAAAGCAAGTAATCACAGATCGTAATCTGTTTCTGCATGTCATCTCCACAAATGCTTACAGCTTTGAATGGAATGCGAATAAAAAGTGAAACACGATAAAGAATGGTGTGAAATGGATTATCCGTAGCCTTCTTTACAGCAGTTCCCTTCACACGCCCTAAGAACACCATGGAAATCCTCGGTAAGGAAAAGCAGACCCCGAAAAAAATATGAAACGGGAACTTTTTGAGTTCACTATTTCAAAACACTCACTTCCCCAAAGACTTGTCACTGAATTTTAATTATTAATCTTTACACGATTTTAACTTGGTTCTTTCCGTGCTATGAACGAGGTATCTCACTTGGGCACATTGGTAGACTAGTGTGGATATTGCTGTTAAATAATGCCGGTCAAAATTTATTTCCCTCGTCTTTTTGACAATGCAATAATGAACTGTTCCATTATCGAAGAGACACATACAAAGAATACACAACTCTTTTTTCGTAATAACATTCAGTGCGGGGATAATCTGAATGAACGACAATGGAACCAACATACAACTGTTAATTACTAAATACAAATATTGTGTCTTACCTTTTCCACTCGTCTGTAGAAATGTAGGTTTCATAATGTTAATATTAATATGTAATCCAGACACTCGTGTAATTCACAACAACTGCACCAACACCTCACCGACTACACTGCACTGCCAACACCAGACTGAGCTCAAGATAGAGTCGCAGGCTTCAGCAGAGCTGCACCCCTCCACAGTTCACATTTTCACGTTGGCAATCGCGCAAAAAATAAAAAAAATAATAAAAAAAAACACTAGAGGACGACTGGTCTCGTCTCAACAATAATCCCCCTCCACTCTCGTATTTCTTTTTGTAATTATTACGAAATGAAAGGAAACTCCCATTTCTCATGTTTATAGAAGGTTTTACAACCTGTCGTAAGAAAAAAATTGTATTACGTAAGAAAGAATGAGGATTTTCTCTTTTCTCACGAACAAGCTGATTCTATAGGAAGACAAATATTATCCGCCACTCTTGTTCAAGAGGTTAAGGATTTACGTAATGACATTCACGTTCCACAACTGCTTTATTTATTACACTTTTATCGTTGAGAACTATAACATTATTATATTGCACGAACATGCCGTGCATGTTGCTTGTTTTGCGTGCTAGAATTAAGTACTTCAGCTAAAGCTTTAACGTGGCTAGTGTGTATTTAGGACACGGTGACGGTGGATGCAGGGTCCATGAGCTAATGCTGGCTCAGTGTATTTAAACGTTTTTCTTAGTTTGTTTAACTGCGCTTTCTCGAAGTCAGTGGCTCCCTGGCGTCGAGTGAGAGGTTTACTGAACTGGGTTAGATGTGGTCATGGTCTGTGCTAATGTCACTGACTTATTTTGTCTTAAAAATGTTTGTCGTGGCCTGTTTTAAATATATACCTGAGGAAGAGACGCTGACAAAAGCTGAGAGTGACAGGTGCCTTAGCCAAGAATCGAATTCGGTATCTTAGGAACGCAAAGAAGTGTTGGTCACTCAGTCGTGAAGTTCTTTTCTGCTTTCAAAATGGCCACGACCACTTCCTACCCTGTCCAGGTCCACTGTAAACAATGGGCAGTATGCCGGGACTTACCTGGAGAGACTGAGGAAAACCATAAATCATTCGTAGGATAACCGGTTTCCGGAGCCCAGATTTGAAACCGGGACTTCCCGAATACGAACCGTTCGATCACGACGTTCGGTCTCGTGTTTTATAAAACTCGAAAGTTTATTTATTACGTCCCTTATTTGAGAGTATCATCTCTCTGTGTTTACTGATTGAGCTACACGTCTCCCACGCCTTGTATTTGTAATCCAAATCAGAGGTCACAAATTCAGTGGCGGCTCGTGAGCCTGAGCGGTGGTAGTTCTGCGCAAGGGGGGAAACTCAAAATCGTTTTTCAACATATAAATAAATGAAAAGTAAATTTACATCAGGAGAAAACCCGTACGTGCTAGACGATGTTTTCACTATTTGTAAGTCCCGAAGAGGGCGGCCATTCATTGAACGTTGTTGGGCTTACGTATTTTCACCAGACCACTCACCTCCATCTACTGCCAAGCTGAAGAATGAGTTATAATCCCCCCCCCCCCCCCCCCACCCCTACCTTTGCTGACGTTTTGCACTTGGGCAGGCAGTGGCTCTAAAAATATCGCAGAGTTCTGTTGGCCGGTGGCTGCAATTGCTGGCAGCATGGCGGACGTTGTGCTGTAACTTACGTTTTCAGCTGCCATGGAAGCTAATTTGATGATCCGAATGCTTTTCAAGTTCGCGTTTGTGTTTATGATCGTGTTGCAGGTCGGTGTAGCGAGCAGAGATGGCTTCTTCTTCAGCTCTGAGGAGAGGGACAAGTAAGTTTGTGTGAGGGTTGTTTAGCATCGTGATCTAGGGATTTGTTTATGTCGGGATGTTGAGGTGGCTTTTCAAGGTTGAGATCACTGATTTTAGTTCTGGACTTTTTTCAATAAGCAAACTTTTGTTATATGAATCTGCCCGGACTGATGTCTCCTAGGTTTTAGGTGGTTTTTTTATGTTTCAGAGGAACCTGTCTTCAGGGTAGGTGAAGATTGAGCTGGCAGGTTCCTCCGAAACATTAGTATCCACTTAAAGGGCTATGCGGCGTCATAATCCAAAAGACCACGGGGCACAATTTCAGTGTCTTCAACGCCTCGAATTGCCTATCGTGAATAAGCGAACTTCAAGATTTTGAATGAAGATTGTTAACAAGAGACAAGAAGATTGGAAACGTTTGTTCTTTGGAGTACAATAGCATTCCAAACGTGCTCTTTACGTCATATTACGGGCGATGTCAGTAGGACAACTAAGGGAATAAGAAATGCAACAATTACACTCAAGGTCATTGATGTAACGGAGCCATTCAGAGTATTGTTGCACCATTGTGTTGTAATGTTATTGAAACGATGTTATGAAAACACTACAAACAGAGATGTAAGGGTCCAAAAGGTGTTCTTCGCTTACGCCAAAGCGTGAAGTACACGTGAACAAACGGCGACAATGGCCCAGTTTCTAAATTGTCCGTGTAAACTTCTAAGGTGACCATTACCACCGTTCATTTCGAGTTTATAAAAGCGTGTGTTGTGTAAAGCAGGTACGTTGAAAGCAAAAGTGTAAAACCTCTCTGGCTTGACATTTTTCTAATATTGAAATTAATTATGACATGAAGATAACTGTGCTTGCTGCCATAATCAGAGCATTCATCGCCCTGATGATGGCAGCAGCAAAGACCTCTGAAACGATAGTCAGTATCTACGAGATTACACTGCCCAACATCCCAGAAGTAGCCATCTTCGTACTCACCGCCGTGAGAACTTGATATTTTGAAAATTATAATGTGGATGTTCGAAATGTTTCCAATTCGATAATAAATCAAAATCACATTCACGAAGAAGTTAAGAGCTCAATTCGGGTAGTGCTTTTTAACATTAAATACATAATCACTTATGTTTCATTTTATTCAAATAAGGTGGAGCGTGACGGTGTTTGAGAACAGCAGCTGCGGAGAATATTTAGACCCAGGAGAGAGGATATATTAGGAGGACAGAGATATCATGCTAAATAAGAAGCTTCTTAATTTGTATTCTTCAGCAGATATTGTTAGGAGAAACATTTGGATAAGGTGTACTGCAAGCCGCAGTACACGTTTTTGCTGCGTTACATCTGCTCCTATAAGTTTCAACATTGCCTACCAGATGATGCTATGTACTGACAAATGTATATTCCGCCATCTCTTATCATGATGATGAGTTACAACTCCATACGAAATACTGAGCATTTTTTTTTGTACCGAAGCACATCTTGGTTATGAATTAAGGTTTAATTTGCGATTACCAGCCCCTAAACAAACATTTTCGGTTTCGTAATGCAAATGGTTGCTGTATTGTAGAGATGTCTGCATGCTTGTGAACCACTTGCCATGAAGGTGTATGGGGGGTGTGGAAATGAAGCTCCACACATTTATTTCAGTGGTAGGTGGAAGTGAGCGGTCATCCTTGTGTTCTGATTGCTCTTACCCCTAACACAAAGCTTTCCATTTTTATTGTTTTAAGAGATTAGGTGGATGCCAGAGACTGTTAAGATGTGGTGGCAAAAACAAAAATTCCTATACCTGCTATAGATTGAGCGCATAGACAGTTACTTAAATTGATGAGCTATTAGTGCTTTTTGTATGTTTGTGTACATTTTTATACAGATATTTTTTTACAGCATCAAGTACTGGGCTGATCAACTTGGTGATGAGCTGTGGCAGCTGGGGCAGAGTGTTACCAAAGCAACGGAAATGAAAGCAGTGAGTAATCTGATCCTAAGAAATAATTCTTGCATGCGTCTCTGTCACGACTAATTTGAAGGCTTCTCAGGTGCAGTTGGGATGATAATATTAAAGTGGGTCTTAAATGGGCTGTGTGGTGTTGATTGAATTCATATGGCTCAGAAGAGGAACTAAGAACTGGGTTCTTGTGAACACAGTAACCTTCTGGTTACACTTCTACTATTGTGTTTTGCATTCTAAGACATATTTGCAATTGCAAGAAATAAATTTTAACTTGTGTTACCATCTGTGTAGGAGCTAAGTACACTAATCCATTGGGTAAATTACATATTATTGATGAACTGTGTACATAAATATAATTTTTGTTATGAACCTGAATTTCTGTTGCTATATATACAGTTCATAATAATTTTCTGTTTTCTGATTTCTGTTTTATAGTAGTATGTTTAGGTTACAAGTAATGTGTTTAATACATGATTATAACATGGTTGTAGAATATATTGTCTTTATTATTGAATAATTTTACACAAATAAAGAATAAACAAATATCTACCCATCAGGACTAATCTTTTATGATCTTATACTGGAAAAATGTATAGAATCTGTGGGAAGATTTAACTTGTATAACACAACACACTGTATGAAAAGAGTTAAAAGAAAGAACAGTTTAAATAACAGCTTCAAGTGTGACTTTAAGATAATATCACCGTTAAGCTGATCGTGTTTTGAGGGGTTGTTATAGTTTAGGAATGACTAACTTGTATCCCTATCAGCTGATATCAACAAATGCTATTTTATAATTTCAGCGCTACAAAAAGCTAAATGTTCAAGTACGAGAGAAGGACGGGGAAGCCCTGCTAATGGAAATTGTGCACAATGTTCAGAGGATGTTGGATCGCAAAAGGGATGCTGTCAGAGTGAGTTCAAAGTCTACCCCACATATTCAAGTACATGCTCTTGTGTTGTCCATGTAAACGTGATTTTTTTTTATAAGACTTGGAATGAATGTACTATGACATATAAAGGATAATTTAAAGTATATAAATATGTATTTAAAAATGTTTCTTCAATTGCAGAAGTTACATCGTGTAAAATATTGTTATTGTTATTTGTATGATGGTAATGATTTGCAGGGAAGTGTTTTGGGTTATACTCTAGGCCTATTGTACATAGAATTAGTATTCTTAATTGGTTTTCAAATTTGACCAAAGTATGACATTTCCAAAATGGAGACGCTGCAAGGATGACTAAAACTCTGATAATGGATTTTTTATGCTTATTATTTATTTAAAGGACCTGTATGTGTTACTGTATAACAAATTTCTGTTGTTGATGAGCCAAAAATGGTGAGATGGCAGGAGATGTTTCTTTCAGTGATCTTATTAAACATGAAAGAAATTTTGTATAAGATGTTTGGCGTTGTATGTGTAGCTCTAAAATGACTTTTTAATGAATATGGAGCTAGAACTCAACAACTTTGTCTTGCATTTTAGTGCATTGTGAATGCAGCTGAAGATGCAGCAGAATTCTTTAATGGGACTGATGCGCTGCACAACTACACATTTTATAGTGCCAAGAACTCGTATGTTGTCGGAGACGTGACGGACGGCAAGGACGATGATGCGTACAAGCCTATGGAGTTGGATCCAAATAAGAATTTCTACAGCATCCCTGTAAACCTGAACTATAGTTCTGTGCATGTACCTACCAACGTATTTGACCGAGGTATGACAACACTTATAATGAGATGGCCAAGTGTATATTGTGGCCACATTATTTAAATTTAATTAATATTACAAATAATTTTGGTTGATGGACACAAAGACCCTGTCTCGACCCAGTTCATTCCAGTCCAACTTGTTTGTCTTAATTTATCACACATTGCGTCTGTTACAGATGGTCCAGTTTTGGACGCTATTAAATGGTCAGAATCCTTGGATGATGTTTTCGTACAGAACTATTTTAGTGATCCTGGGTTATCATTTCAGTACTTCGGCAGTTCAATAGGTCTCATGCGCAGTTATCCAGGTGAGAAATTCTGATGAGCAAAGAGTAACTTTGTCTGGAATTAAATATAGCAAATAAGAGATGCAGATTCATATTTCATGTTTCCAGTTGATTTAAATAGTGTTGACAAAGTAGATGAAGACACGCGAGCAAACACGTCATGCATGGAAGTCAGTAATAGAAATATTAAGAAGTTATAAACTGGATTCTGAGGCAAATTTTGGCATTAATGTTCATAAAGTGTCAAGACAAGAATTAGGAGGTGTATAAATTGAGTTTTAGAAACAAAACAAAAAAAAGTGATTTACAATGGACACCGTATTGCACTGTTGCCCATATTCTGACAGCTCGATGAATATTGGTTGACGCACAACTGAGTGATATTTTTCTTTACATACAGTGAATTGTTTAAAATAAGTAAGATGAAATCAAAGTATTTGTGTTGTTATACTGATACTCACTGATTACTGTTTATGTTGATATAGCCATGAAGTGGAAACAAGAAGCAGACTTGTTTGATTGCCGGAACAAATTCTGGTACACTGAAGCGGCAACATGCTCTAAAGATGTTGTAATCCTGATCGACAACTCTGGATCCATGACTGGATATCGGAACACAATTGCCAAGCTTACGGTCAGCAACATTCTGGATACGCTAAACAACAATGACTTCGTTGCTGTGTACAACTATTCAGGCAGGGCTGAAGAGGTTGTTTCGTGCTTCAAGGACAGGCTGGTTCAGGTGAGGCAACATCTCTAAAGTGCAATCACCAACAGCTTTGGCGATGTAACTACATATGAGGTGCCACCATATTTTGTAGTAGTCTTGAGTTTTTATTCTGAAACATTATCATTAAATTACTAAAGAGTTGGGTCCTTTGTTGAATTATTTATTTCAGCCTTGAAATCCCAGCCTTTTCAAATGTTCTTGTTTTTTGGTTTCATATTGTGGTTGATGTTTACTTTCCAGGCTACCTTGGAAAATGTGAGCACATTGAAAGCTGCCCTTGAGGATGTTATGCCTGAAGGTTATGCCAATCTGACAAATGCATTTACTAAAGCTTTTAAAGTGCTAGAAAAGGTAAGACAGACAAAGTGTTTAATAACGGAGCAATCATATGCCACGAGAACCTTATAGTCTCTTGTGTCCATTTATGGGAGGCCATTAGAAAACTTTGTTAAAAATGTAATGAATTTTTAATTCATTGCTACATTTAATGCAGGAGAATGCAATCAATTCATATGCGACTCTCAAACATTTGATGCAAGGTTGTGGAAGGAAGTAGTCATGGCCTAATTTAAGGAATTATCCTGGCATTTTCTTGGAGGGACAGAGGAAAAATGATACACACCCCTCACCAGTCAGAATAACCCGTTTCTGGGCTGAGATTTGAACCTGGGAAAGGGACAGAGGAAAAATGATAAACACCCCTCACCAGTCAGAATAACCTGTTTCTGGGCTGAGATTTGAACCTGGGACCTCCAGAATATGAAGTCAGAGTGTTAACCAGTCCGTTGCTCTAGTCTCATGATTTGGTACATTTAAAGGGTGTAGTGAGGAGTTTATTAGAGGAGAGAAAACATGGAATTTCCCATTCCTTGGCTGTAAATAAATTTTTCCATTGTGCCAAATTGATTAAATGGTACACATAATATATTATAATTAGAATAGAGACTGATAATTACATAAGGAGGAAGTAAGGTGTTTACGAGGCAGAAATAATGCAATGGGATTTTGAATTGTGCCACATCACACTGGTTGAGAATGGCTGGTATAGAGTGTTACAGTTACAGCAACCTACTCATAGTCTGAGATATTTTTTCTAGAGATTGGGGTCCATTAATCTGTGTTATATTACAGTATCGAGAACTGAGAGGCTGCAGCAACTCCAGTGCTGGTTCACAGTGTAATCAAGCAATCATGTTGGTGACAGATGGAGTCACAGGGAACCACACTGAGGTTTTCAACACCTGGAACAGGGAGGCGAACAGCACACACATTCCAGTACGTGTATTCACCTTCTTAATAGGACGGGAAGTGACGAAGGTGCGGGAGATTCAGTGGATGGCTTGTCTCAACAGAGGTAAAAGTAGTGATAAGGTTCAATCATTGCTGTGCTGTTTTGTCATTGCTATACGTATTGTTTCTACCACCCACAGCTACAACTATGTTTATATAGCACAGTCATTTTTGGTTTTTACAAAAAGCATTATTAGGCTGCTGTTGACATGTCTACAATCTTGTTAAATATGATTAATCAGTGAAAATGTCAAGTCACTTTTCTTTTCGTATCTGTGTCGAGTGTTTTAGTGGTGGCAGTTTAATCTCCTCTTCTTGTCTGTCATTTATGGAATAGTTTATTATAATAACAGATTCAAATAATGTGAACTATAATTTAGCTTGACATTAGAATTGTAGCTGTGATGGATAAATGAGTGAAGTGACTGTCTGTAGACTGGACACCTGAAGTTTAGTTACTGGTAGGAGTAAAAATGTTTCTCTTTACCACCTTATTCAGACCAATTCTCAGACCCTCACAGTTTCATGTCCAGCAGGCTCTGGAGTCTGTTTTCGCAGAGAATGAAACTGACCACTCACTTTATTTAAGGACATCTTAACCTTTGTTTTTTACCTTGTGTATGCTTTGTTATAGGCTACTATGTACATATCCACTCTATGAATGAAGTGCGAGAACAGGTGTTCAAGTATATTCCTGTGATTGCACGGCCACTGGTACTGCAAGGAACGATGCACCCTGTAACTTGGACACCTGCATATGCAGACACAGCCGTGAGTTAACACAGCGTTCAGATAGTGACTCAAGTAGCTGAGAGCTGTACTGTAATTGCCCATGTCGAACATCAGGACTTCTTTTTGTCTTCCATTTATGACATTTAATCAAGTACCCTTCCATGTCTTAGGCCCAGTGGCCACACGTGTTTATGTATGCTAATAATAATTATTTTACAGGTAATTATTTGTGCAGTACAGTGTGAGACATATAGAGTACCAGTCCTTGGCAAACTTATTGCTGTTTTACCAGTCCACGAAAAAAAAAGTTACGTAGATTAGTGTAATGTTGACAGTGCTCATGATATGCCAAAGACTAGATTATGATTTTTACATGTTGTTTAAAGGACCCCACCTTAGCTGCGTGGCTGTGGGATGTGATGGATACTGGAAGACGTAAGAAACAATCTGAATTTGCTGGCTCTAAAGATCGGTATTTGAGTCATGGCAGAAAGGATTATATTTACATTAAGGACTCAAATCAGGTATTGCAGTAGTTGCACGCCAGTGTGTCCCCCTACTATGTCTTTAGCAAATGCACGAGACTGAGCCTTGTTTTGTTCTGATAATTTTGCATTTGCTTGGATTATTCTGGTATTTCCTATATCTTTTGTGTTGGTGGTTGTGAATAAAAATAAAGTAGCATTTGTCATTGCAGCTCTAATGGTAGTTCAGTTTACCGCATTTGGTATGTGTCTATTATTGCATTAAACGTGATCGATCTGGAAAAACTGATTATGCCAGAAAGATGATTGTGCAAGGCAGAGATTTAACATTTGTAGTGAAGGTGAGATTGAAATCCTGCCAGCCATCTAGTGAATCCTAACGTTAAATTAAGTTTAGTGCACTGTGTAGTATAGAGATTAGCTTCATATAATGGACCCAGTAGGATAGGTTTCTCTCACATTCAAAATTGATCTGCAGTGAAATGAAGATTGCTGTTTTCCGAGATGTTACACCGTGTAGTCTGGTCAAAGTTTACTGACATTTTAGAGGTATTTGCTGCTGCTATCATCAGCCATATTGATGGAGGCAGTTGGCTCCTCTGAAACGTTGATAAACTTCTGCCAGTCTACATGGCACAACTTCCAAGAAAACAGCCATCTTCATAATTGCAATGGAAGTGTTCAACGAGATTATGATACTTAAAATTAAAATCATTGCTTCAAGGACAATGTACTCACTGTTAATCTGTCTTCATATATTTTTAGTTATATTCTAACTACTGTACCTCATTTACATGCAGGTAGTTGGTAATAAAAATGTGAAACTGCAGGAATACCGCATCATCGTGTCCGTTGCCATTCCAGCATTTAACAGGATGCTTAACATCGATGTAACAAATGAGGTAAGGAGACATCTTGAGTCATAGCAGAAGTGGTTTATATCCCTCTAACTCTGCTCTGTTGTGTAACTAATGTGATAGGACTGAATTAAAACCGAAAATAAAATGGAGTAAAAAGGTATGTAACATGAGATCCTCAGCTGAGCCCTTTGGCTATATATGTTCATATAAAGTTTCACAGGTTTGTTTGTTTTGTGTGATTCAGGCCTATTAGACTTTTTGCTGCCCATGTGAATGCTCAGTTTAAAGGCACTTACTTCCATGTTCTTAATGAGAAGTATGTTTTACTCAACCAACAATAATAAATATTATTTAAATTTCATGCATTCTTTGTATATAAAAAGGGAATTATAATTAACTCATAATTGGGTGGGCAAAATAAATTTGTATGTACAGTAGGTAAACATTGAGGCCATTTAAGGATGTGTATTTGCTAGAAATTCATTATGAAATGTTTCCACTCTTTAAACACTGTGTGTAACTTCATATTTTAAAATCGTACGTGTTCACTTGCAGACTCTATTAGCCGATCTGTTGGGCGTTGCTGCGACAGATATTCCAATCAAGGACATTGAGAAACTCACATATAAGTACAAGGTAATCTCTATATTTTATCATATTTTTGTTTCAAAACATTAAAAAGTGAAGTAGGATTTAATAGCCGGTAATATCCAGTAGCATATCAGTGTTTTAAATAATTTGGGAGAGGATGTTCTGAAAAATCAGTTAGTGAAAGCTGCACTGAAAAAGAACCAGAGTTTGAATTTACTTTCCTATTTATCACACATCTATCAATCATAATGCAGAATTCTATACTACTTTGAAGTCTGGAACTACAGATATGTTTATCAAACCACTGTTCAACTTTGCTTTCAAGATGGAGACGGAGCAGGTATTAAAAGTAGAAATAGTAATTTTTCTTGTTCCTACCCTGCTACTCAAAATAATTCAATGTAATATTTCAGATATGGTAGCATTATATGAATATTCCTCTGATTTTATTCCAGAGTGGTGTTAATGGTTATGCATTTATTGTAACTAACAATGGTTACATTCTGCTTCATCCAGACCTGAGACCAGTGGTAAGCCTCTGTGTCCAGTGTTGTTATTGTGATGGTGTGGCATGAGTAACTTCATAGACTAATGGTTTAGCAGGTTTGTAACCTTTGTATGCTGGTCTCATAAAAAAGTAGCAGGTACAGAAGGATATGCAATAGAATGCCCAGTGTGTGTTCTTTTTGAAAACATAACTTCAAATGTTTATATATTAACATATTTTTAATTTTAACACATAACAGAATTTGTATGTGAATTTGTGATCTCTTGCCATATGAAATTTCATGCCCAGTTGCACATGAGATATTGAGAATGGTGTCAGACCTTTGAATGTCTGTGTACTTAAACTTTTAATACATACAGTAAGTTAGAATTATATAGACATATAATAAGAGAATAGTCAGTGTAAAATATTAATTTTGGAGATTGATGATAATATTTTGTTTTCTCTGAAAATTTGAAAGTTTAGGCCTTGTTTTTAATTTACAAGACTAATATATTTATTAAATTATCAAAACAAGTCTTACAGTTATACAGTTCTTTAGTCATACAGAATTGTGTACATGTCTATAATTTTTCACCATAACTTTCTCACACCAAAGTGTCAGATATTGTGAGAACATAACCTCAAATGTTAGTATAAGTCCCATATAAAATAATGTTAGATTTTCTCGCTTCTAGCGTTCCTCGAACTGTCGTTTTATCACATCAACCGTTCAAAAATCTTAGTCCTGGTCTACAATTTTCCCGCACTGATCGTTTCTGAGAAATTATAACGAAATTTACGCAATGTTTTTAGAATTTAAAATGGTTGCTTTAGAGATAGACCAGTATCGAAAGACGCGCAGCGAGCTTACCACATGTGGAGTCGACACTATTGACCAGCTATGAGACGATCGCGAAAGGAGCGGAAGCAGTGAGGAAGGAGAAGAAGACGAATGCGAGCGCGAAGATGGACAGTTTTGTCTATGCACATGCTACAATGATGTAAAAGTTAATTTTTTATGTGCACAATTTTCCATTATTCATCGTTTTTATTTCTCTCCCCCGTCAAAAAGGACGCATCGAGGTTTCACTGTATAATCATTTATAAGAAAAATATTTGTAGCAGTAGTAACTGTGCTGTTAATTTGTATGCAAGGGAAGGTTGTTTTAACCGAAGTTTTACAGGCTTAGAGTACCTGAAATCTCATCTAATTTTAATGTTTTTTCATTTTCAGTTTGATGGTGTTCTCAAGGAGAATTACAACAGTGTTGACCTTACAGAGGTTGAGTTTCTGGATGATTCAAATGGCCCCCGAATGTTGAATCCAGAGATTGAAGAGGTCTGTTCCTAGCTAACACTGAGAGAAACTGTTTATCTGATTCTGTATTATGTTACATAATTCATATACCCTAATTTTTCATTATTAAAATCCCCATATTGCCATCCAAATCAGAAAAGGGGTATAGCCTCTGAAGCGAATGGGTAGGTAGGTGGGTGGGTGGGTAGATCAGGTGAAAATTGTTTTGTTTAGTTTGGTTTTGAAAGAATCTTTCAGTGTTTTTGCTGTACACCATGTGATCCTGCAACCATATGACAGATGATATGCCATTCCACATTTGCATGCCATGTGATGTAAGTTAATAAACACATGGGGAATTCATATAAGAAATATGCTGTCTTATATTATAAAATCCATGTATGTCCTACCCTGTTCCATCTGTTTAATTGAATCGCCGGGGACCGCGTTCGTGTTAACATCTAAGAAAAATGTTGATTCTTATCTTCAGCTTTTTCTGGTTGGCGGAAGCCAGAATGGTCAATAAATATCAGCATTCATAAGTTGCAGCAATGTCTATAATAGTATTTATTTCTGAAGTTTCTACTCTTTTCTCTACAAATTAAGAGTGTTTCTTCACTAGATTAATTTTATTTTGTTGCAGTTGAGGAAGGCAATGGTGAACTATTCGGAAGGCAAGATGCTAAAGAAGAGAATGAAGTTTCACTATGATAATATAGTAAGTACAGTTCATACTAAATTTATACATTATGCGATGAAGTTTGGACTAACCAACTACTATTCCTAACTGAATTTTGTTATTGAATTCTAAACACTGCTAATAATGAAGATAGCCATAACTAGTCTGGTCAAATTCTGTTACTGAAATTTATTTATGTAAGCGCCTTTCCATGTATTTATTTTCATGTATAGTTTCATATACCAACATTTTGTATGTTTATATGAGTGATTATTTATATAAAAGTTTACAAAAATATATGCAGTCTTCATATCATGCTTTTTCTGAATTTTGTAGTCAGTGAACTTAAAGGTAATTTTGAAACTGCTGAAACTCATCTCAGTCATATAGCATTGAAAAAAAAAAAACACTTTAATCACTTGGGTATAAAATTAATACATAAATGGAGGTCATGTCTGTTCATCAGTTTCATGGTTTATTCATTTAACCTCCAAAACTGCCAGATGAATGTAAGTGAAGTTTAATATTTGTTTATGGCTGGGTTTAATTATTTAGTGCAGCATGTGGCCAGCTGGTCTGTTATTGCATAGATGCAAGGGGTAATATTGTTTCCTGATTTATTTCTCTGCTGTTTTTACTCATAATTTACAATCTTTCAGCGGAGAGTCGCTGTAGAGCAGAAGAACTTCTACTTTGCACCCCTGAAGGGAACTCCATTCACATTGGGACTGTCCCTCCCAGATAAGTATGGAATGTACTACATCAAAGCTGGAGATGAGGTTCAGAAGAGCCGGCATAAGAAAATTCCTATCATCAAGTACCTACAGGGAGGTAGTTGGAGGATTCATCCTGACTGGTGAGTCTGTTGCAATGGAAACCATAAAAGTTGAAGGTAGCTGTTTTCTGGGTTATTGCACTGTGAAGTTTCAGAAATGCCTACTGTCTTCGTCATCAGGGCATTACTACTGCCTCAATCTCTGCTGCTTTTTCTCTGGTGACAGCGCTGCGGGTACCGATTATACGGGTGGCTGGGCGCGATCTAGATACAGTTTGGATGAAGCAATAAAGAAGAAAACTCATTCCACAAATCAAACCCTGGTTGATTTTTTGTAAGACTGTAGCTATTAACTGCACTGTTTAATCTACCCTAGTATTTTTATATTAAATGGATTGTTAATTTTAGGACGTATTGCAAGTACCACCATCAGACGCATGCATTTGAATTGCCTGAGGATGAGATGAGGCATTTTCTTGAGAAAATGCGAAGTCCTGATTGGTTGTGGGCGGAGCAGTACGAAGATACAGAAGATGAAGACGAAGAGGTCATGCTAATGATGGACAATGGCACTGAAGGTGTGTTGTTGGCAGTATCTTCTAATAGATGTGGCTGTATGTTAACTAGTAACGTGTATTTATGACTAACTCATTAGCTCCGTGGAGCAGTGTCCTTGAGAAGCTGTTTGATTCATCTAGTTAAGTAATTTCCTATCTTTTTTGTAACACAAAGAAAATTGTACTGAATACATTTGCAAAATACATGGAATTTACATCAGAGAACTCCTGTTTACTTGTGCTTAGTTGTTAGAAGGTTGCATAATTGTAATTACTGTATTTTATTTTTTAGCTGTTAACTGCAATAGAAGACTAAAAGCTGAAGATGAATACTATTGTAAGTACAATGGTTTTCTTCATTTATAATTCTTATTATAGAACATTTTTTGAAACGTGGTTAAACCCAGTATTGAAGGTAGTTTTTAATTGGTTGATGTGTTAATTTTTTGCTATTTTCTTTTAAGGTGACAGAGAGCTCGTGCAGTTATTCACATTTGATGCGAAAGTTACAGACCCATTTTTCAGGGAAGATGAATTGACGTACTTTGAGTAAGTTGCACCGACTTCGGTATCTTTTACTGTTATTTTTGTCTCGCACTATTTGAAGGTACTGTTCTGGTATTCACCTGGAGATTATGAAAACCATGATGTTGTTGAAATATTTTATATTACATATTCTCATAATTTGGCCACTACATATTTCTCTTACAGACAGGAGTTTGTGAACTTGTACAACGTTTCTTTGAAATTTGTGTCAACTCAGAGTGGTCTTACTAGATGGCTCCGCTTTCAGGAACGTACTGAATTGGATGAAGGTGACTCGTAAGTTCACTCAACAGTGTTTGCGTCAATAGTACTTCAAGTAATAGTAGGGCTATTAAGTGGACAAATTGCAGTTCAGGGCCCCATTAACTGCTAGATGATCTTTCTCAGTTCTTATTAGAGAATTGTTTTTGTCAGGATGGTAAATATTTAACAGAATACAAGAAAGAAGCAATTTCCGACTTTATGCTGTTTAATATCATTATGGTGGGAATATCTTTGCAGAAAAAGATTTGTATCTGCAGTAGTGAACATCAAGGCAAGTGGGGTATGCAGAATAGGAAAGAATGTATTTACAGATATCCCAATGCACTAATAGGATGAGACATGATTGGTGAGTGGAGCAAATGGGCAAATCCCTGCTATAATTATGATATTGTCTTCTTTTGTAGAGACTTCGGTGACCTTCATAAGAAGTCCATTGAAGAGCCTTATTACAGGAGTGCAGTTCTGCAGCATGGGAATAATCCAGACTCTTACGTATTTTCAGTGCCGTTTGACGCTGGTAACCAGTCACTTTATATCATGAAAATATAACTTTTTATATGACACATCTGTGGAATGAAATGTTTAATTAAAGCTATATTAGTGAACAGTCAATCTCATTATGTATTCTACAAAGTTGTATTTCCTTTCCACCTACTTTTTATGGTTTGTTGAAAGTGTGGGGTTGTGTTGGCAGGTCTGAGAGACAATGCTGTTGTAATGGCGAGTCATGCCATCTTTCCTCGCGATGGTGGAATGGAGGCAGCTGCATCTGTAGTAGGCTTACAGTTCCAGCATTCAGCATTGTTTTCACGCTTCATGAGTATTACTTCTAAGACAATGGTAAATAAATCTTGTCTGTACCCATTCCCTGTTTTGATTTGCAGTGAGTTCTCAGGAAATTATGGAAGACATAAGAAAAGCATAACAGATGCTGATGTGATAGTCTCTTCTTTCTTTATTACTTTAATAACATTCAAATGCTTAAAGAAGACCTGAACAATGGAGTTAGTAATTTAATTAGCTACTAAAGTTGTGGAGTGAACTGAGTTACGTGGATTGTATTCCTGAATCACTTACAGAGGTCTTCAGATTTATAGCAGTGTGTAAGCTCATTTCTGTTCTTTGACAAGCCAAGTATACAGTCGACTTTTCAAAGAATTTCCTGCAGTGAGTTGTCTGTTTCTGCAAAGCTAAGTTTCTAAACATTAGCCTTGCAGCATCATTTATAGTTTTGGACCATGAGGCAATGGGGAATTCATCCGTCTTGTTTGGAGGATGTGTGGCTAATAGGAAAGAAGATTGTAACGTAATTTTTAATCTAGTTTATATATCAATAAAATCTTATCGGGCAATCAATCGCGTTAACTGGTTACAGTAGTAAACCGACGTTTCGGGAACAAACTCTGTCCCCATCTTCAGGGTTCTGATGTGACTGGATCCTCGGAAGTCGCCTGAGTTTGTTCCCGAAACGTCGGTTTACTACGGTAACGCGGCTGATTGGCCGAGAAGATTTTATTGATTGTACTCGCCGTGAAAGTCTCAAATCCTATAGTTTATATGAGCTTTCTTATTGGCCAATAAGAACATAGGATTCCATTCTGGTTTGTGGTTTTAACTATAAATGTGGATGTGTTGATTCAGGTCTCTTGAAGACAGAGGTAGGCACCAGAATAAAGACAGAATCAAATTTAGTTATTGAATTTCTTCTGTTGTCTGCAGTGTCCGTCCTGCAGGGATTGTGCATCAGAGGAGCTGGACTGCTTTGTTATTGACGACAGTGGTTACGTGGTTCTGGCAGAGGATAAGAACCTTACAGGCCGATTTTTTGGGGAGGTGGAAGGGGCTATAATGGATTCTCTGAGGACTAGCAGTGCTGTTTTTAAGGAAGTTCCAATTTTTGATTACCAAGCCATATGTGTTGATGAAGAAATAGAAATTAGCAATGATGCCAACTTCATTCTCACTGTAATTTTAGTATTTAAATTATATAACTTTCAATATGTGAAACCATAACATTAACTGGCTGTTTGTGCACCTGTGAAGTTAAGTTTCTTGATGTTTAACAGAAGAACCATAGTAACCATGGTCACCAAGAAAGCCTGGAGATTCCCAACCCAGTTAGGTCAGTGTTTAGAAACAAATGGCCTAATTCTGCATGTGAAGTGCCAGATATTGTTGTCTGGTTTTAACCGAAATTTGAATGTGTTCACAAATTTTTAGAGAAGCTTCCCAGTATAAAATGTCATTAAAATCCTCACTAATTAATTAATATTTTTGATTTATTAATCATGTTGCAACAAAAATATTTCTTCTATTGTATAATTAGTAGTCTTTTCTATCTATCATTCTATCCCATGTAAGTTCAAACAAAGCATCTGACATAATTCACGTGAAACTGTAGAACTTTTCCCTGTCAGAATTGAATTCTTAAATTAATTTTCTGAGGTACTTTTGTTATCCCTGTCCTGAACAAATATAAGTACTTGCTCCTTTCACTGTCTTGCATATGGTACCACCCTCAAGTCATAGGCATACCTGTAACAATAACCTCATCATCCTTCATCTTATACCTGACTGAGTTTTTGACCGTGGATTAAGCATGCCTTGCATCGTCTTTTCTGGTGCTGTCTTCGCTTGACTGTGTGCCTACAACCTAATTTGGTAGTGGAGGTTTCCACAAGAAATTAGTATGACATACAATATTAATATCATTAAAATGTGCAGGTTAAGGAAAAATAATTTTTGACTCTGTGCCATATATTTAGTTTTGTTAAAGGTAGGTTTTTACCTTGCGGCAAGCGAACATCAACGCTAAACAAGTATGCAAAATACCAAAGAACACATTTTGAAAATATGTAGTCGAGGCACTCTCCTTTCCCTGTTTCATTTAAAATATGAATTTGTGGTGTTCTCAGCTCCATATTTCTCTAGTTATTTAAATTTGTAATGAGAGTTAATTGTATTTTGCTGTGTTTGATTTGCGGGAGGGGGGGCAAGGCTGTCTTTAGTTATATGGAAGCATTTCAAAGGAAAATAATGATCTTGAGTTACTTGCAGTCTTGTAGGAGTTGAGGTTTTCACAGCGGTGTCTCTGAAGATTGCTGTCTTCTGGGTTGTTGCGTCGTGAAGTCTGGTAGAAGTTTACCGACGTTTCAGACGTCCTTGCTGCCACCACTATACGGCGCAACAACCCAGAAGGCAGCCTTCTTCCCTTGCAGTCTTCTTGCTTGAAAACAGAGTTTGTGAGATACTGTGTACGTGTTGCAGCCTTTCAATCAGTTGAAGCTTCTGGTGCACTGGATGTATGGGCAGCTGTTGTGGCTGTTATTTGAGAGTAATTTGAGCCACATCTGGTATGGTATCCAGTCTTCAGCAAGGCCCATATTTGAAGGTAAATTGCAACAGAAATCATCTTTATGATTTCAGTGATGTTCTGGGTTGAATAACATTCATTTGGGTCTAGAACTGGTTTTAGATGAACATTAAAGAACAGTAAATAAGTGCTACTTTTGTACGTTTTTTTTGTTTAATGCAGATGAGAGTTCTGAAGAACATTTTGGAGCTACAAGCTATTGCAAATTTGTTTTGTTGTTGTTGTTGTTTCTTGCAGAAAGTTTTGAGTCGTATGAGATTGACATCAATGAGACGGATGAGGTGATTGATGAAGATGAAGATGCCGGTGAAAAATTAAATGCAGTTGGAAACTAATCATAATTATAAATGTATTCTGGTGTAACAATTGGCTCTAAATGAACAACATTTAAGTTTAAAAGAATCGTTTATTTTAGCTTTGAATTTTCATTGTATTAAACCTTTAACAGCAACAACAACGTGTGACTGGTGTAATGTACACTTTTAGGTTAGGATGCAAATATTGGTCAGTAAAATTTGATAAAGGTTGTATACGTCTTATGTGTAACATGCAGCAGAATACAAAAACATTATTTACTGCTATTTTTTGGCTACATGTTGCACTGTAAAGCTGTAAATAATTTTAATAGATAGTGTTTAGTTACATAAATATGTGATGAAATCCATAATTTGATTTCTGCTTTGCAGTGTAATATTGAGTCATGTGCTGTTCTGTGTTTAAAGGAAGTAAGTTAATAATTTCTGTTGTTTCTCTATCAGTTTTAATCTTTGTCATATTCCGAAAGTTTTTTTTAATTTATTCAAGATTACCGTGTGACTCTGATGTCTCATACGAAACTGGCCTTCAAATGGCTAATGTCTTTTAAGTAAATCTATTGGTAATGGTGCAGAAGTATGTAGAGTTCTTAATGTGTCATTTGTCGCCAGAATACATCATACTTATGATTTTTGCCCCAAAGCACAGTGAGATTTTTGCCCCAGAGCAAATATTATTTTATTTTAATTTGTGTTCTGCGTTAATTGAATTAATGTCTGTTTTCCATGTTTGTTTCAAGTTCTCCTTTAACTAGATCTGAGTTTGATTTGCGTTGGTTTTTGTTCTTGTCCTTTACTAACTCTTTTATAAATGTAAATCTGTTTATTTTATGTTGTGTTTCCAAATTCCTATTGTTTGTATTCCCATTGTTTTAGAAAATTATTTCCTGTAGAACACAAGATACACATTTTGTGATTTTTCTGTTGTTTAGAAAATGGTCTGTCAGAAGTCCCAGTTGTTTCCCCTAGAATGTTTCCTGCTGTATGTCACAGATAGAGATTACAGTGGTTTGCAATCCACCAACATTCTTTGTACTGTACAAAGTTTGTGTATTGGTTTGTAGGTTGTTGTTTTGTAAATGTTTCTGAACGAATTTCTGTAACTTCTCGTGTCAGCTGAGAAGCATAACAATGCGATGAAAAATTCAGGGCTGAGACGCAATCACGTTCTGTCTCCTGTCATGGTGATGTGTGTTTTTCAACAATTTTTTTTAAAGAAATTATAAAAAAATGTGGCTTCTTAACACTGTGTCATTTAGTTTGATTCATGCATTCCGATGTTTTAAGACCAATTAATTAGAACATATTGAATGCAACAGGGGATTTAATTTTACTGAAGTATTCTTGTTAGATGTGGCAAAGGTTTAAATTCTTTAATTGTAGGATTTAGAGGTTTTCACACTAGTGACAATGTCACATTCAATTTTGTTAGGTCAAAGGAAGACTGAAGAGATATTCGAGGTCCCTCGGCTCTGTGACAACAAGAGAAACCTCTACGTCTTGCAGTATGAGAATCTCAAGAAGTATGAATACACATATGATCAATGCTCAAGGTACATGTTTCTCTGTCAAAGTTTGAAGTTAGGTTTTTGAGGCTGAGGAAACGAACTGACCCTTTCGCAGTGGAACCTGAAAGTTAAGTACCACTGGACTTGATTCTGAGCCAGTTCTGCCCTCCTCCCATCCTTACAATCTATTTCCATGTGATGTATCTTAATGTTATCCTCCCAGCTTGTGAATCTTTCAAGTGGCTACTTCATAAACAGTTTCCAAACCAAAATTCTGTATGCGTCTTGTCTTTCCCAACTGACCTACATGTCTGGCCCATTATAATTTCCTTGGTTTCACTGCCATAACAATATTGAGTGACTTGTTAAGTAGACGAATTGTAACCATGGCATGGAAGTCCAGTTAAGATAGTTGTCATTTAATTTATATTTACACTTAAATTACACCTAATTTTACATAATATAAATTCTATATAGCTGCATGTATATTGATTACACGTCGTGAACAGTCAAAATGTAGTCCTTTTCAGCTTGGTCCATTCTGTGAAGGGCATCATATCATGTCAGTGTCACAGTATTCCAGAATCGAAAGTCACGCGTTCGAAATGACTAAAAATGTTTATGATATAAATTAAAATGTTATTAATGTGTGGTAATTTTTAAATTTGCCCTTATGTGTTACAGCTGGTAATGTTTCAATCGTATGTGTTAAGAAGAAATGTATTGCAGTATCAGTTGACAGCTAGTCACCAATTTTGTAATTGGCTTGATGCCGACTTCTTAAATAACTTATGAGTCCATCGATCGACACATTAAATTGGCTGTATTTTTTTGTATGTTGCAGGCCACACATAGTACAATATATTCCTCACACTAATCTGGTGTTTGTTGTGATAAAGTCCACATTTGAGACATGTTATAAGATGGTGAGCTCATCATCTGAAGAAATTCTGTACAATGGTACAGATCATCCATGTCAGAAAGTGTTTCTGAATGACCTGCCTCGCCGAAGGATCTCAGGTTGTTTTTCAGAACACCCATTGGTGAGCTGTGAAATGTATTTATTTTGCTTAGTAGGATTTAAGGTTCTCATGGCTGTCTTCTGGGTTGTCTGATAGTTGTTTACCAACGTTATAGAGGTCCTTTCTGTCTTTATCATCCCCCTGATGATAGGGGCAGCAAGGACCTCTGAAACGCTGGTAATCGTCTACCAGACTACCCAGAATACAGCTGTCTTTATTTTGTCGGGTTTATTTGCATTAAGTATGACGTTGTCATGGTACCATGTGTGGTGTATCTGGAATGT
Source organism: Zootermopsis nevadensis (assembly GCF_000696155.1). Next base: position 327,279 of record NW_019059622.1, read on the forward strand.
ATCCTGCAAGCCGTTCCCTCGGCTGTTTCTTGATGTTACAGGAGCATGACGTGAAGTTGTGTGGAGGCTGTCACAGTTTAAGGGCGAGGGCATTGCTGTTTGTTGTGTCGTGGTGTGTGGTGTATCTCGGATGTATCCAGTACCATTAAATGAAGCTCGACGTACCTTTCCAAGTTCCTAGGACTGTTTGAAATAAATTGGTCAAGAATTTTTGAAGAAGTATGAGATGAGAAAGGGAATTTTACACAGAATTAAAAGCATTTGTGACTTCTGTTAATTTATTATTATTACGATCCTTTATGTAATTTTTATTTGTGGTATTTAAAATTGCACTTAATTTTGTTTGTAACATGAAAGTGTTTAAGTCACTTAATAAAAATATGCTCAATATTTATAAAGTGAAGTTGTTTTTTTTTCTTTTCATTATCTCTGTCTTGATTATCTCGGCGTTGTCGTAGTTAAGGTATCTCAGGACTGTTTGTGTTTGAGCGCTGTCAACATTGTAGTGAATTCCTTGAGTCCATGGCTCTGGTCGAATGCACCGCTCACGATCAGACTTGTGAAAGTGTCCGCATTTACAGAGGCGCGTAAGACGGAGTAGTCACGAGCAGTCCAGATGCAACCTTTACTACTGCTGCTTTCTATTGGGGGTGGCCTGTGTTTATTTATTTGCCTGGTGCCCGTTATCCTGACTTAGATTTCTCATTGTTATCTTCAGTTCCTGCAGGCAAATGCTGTGATAAAACCTGAAATAAGCCATGACCGCTTCCTTCCATATCCTTTCCAATTCTTCATTCACAGTCATCAAATTGTTTGAAGCCATATAACCTATACAGGTGAAACTAGCATTGTTAAGTGTACCAAGAATGGACCAGTCATCTTGATTAGCATCATCAACATCATAATCATTGTCAGTCATTCAAGCTTTCAGACTGAAAGTTGTCTGATTTCAGAATTAGTAATTCAACAGTCTTTTCAGTGATACATCATGATTTTAAGATTGTGTGAAAATAGTAAATGGATTTATTAAGGGTGTCTTCAGAAAATTGAAAGAATGGTGGGTATTCAATTGCAGTACATCTTTTAATTTTCCTTTCAACTGTTGCTCAAATTTTATTATGATCTATTTTCATATTGAGTGAGATTTCAGGTTCTCATGGCGATAAGTAAAAGACGGCTGTCTTCTTGGTGGTACCGCAATGTGGTCTGGAAGAAGTTTACCAACGTTTCAGAGGTCGTTGCAGTCTCCATCATCAGGGTAACCCTGATGAAATGTTGGTAAACATCGACCAGACTACACGGTGCTACAACCCAGAAGACAGCCATCTTTGTAAAAATCATGTTCAGATTTGCGGTCGATGCACAGAATCATCGAAGGCCTCGTTCGGCCCGAGTACCGAGTTTTACACAGTCCTGATCAGAGCGCTAGAATGTTGCTTGCTACTGTGGTTAGTGGGAGCTCATGCCGGAGTTGTTGCGATAGATATAAAATTACAGCCATCAAGTTCCTTTGGAACTCAGACCGAGTTGAAAGAAAAGCGTATAAATCAAACGTGAGAAAAAGCAGACGTCCTAACGCTCTAAATCCATCTTACATGGAGATGACTGTTTTCTGGTATGTTGGTCCGTGTAGTCTGGTAGAAAGTGACCTACGTTTCAGGGGCGCTTACTGCCGCCATCGTAGATGGTAGTGGGTGGAAAGTTTCAAAATTCGGCCGCTTTTCTTCTCGGGGAAGATGCCCCAGAAACACGTATCCAGTGGATTAACCACATAGCAAATCAAGACTTGGTAATGAGGAGAAAATTCTCTATCTGTAACGGTAATCGAACTACGGCTATCCAGCCCGTAACCAATCACTTTATTGGGGTTTTATGGGCACACCCAACGCAGAAAATGGTGTAGTTTTGTCACTGGGCACACATACGAAGCCCCACTATGCCCCATTAGCTTACAGCTAGGCTGACTTGCGCAGAGAGCGGGTAACCGGGGGGAGGGGGGGTGTAGAAAGAGGTAGGGAGACTTTCACTCGGTAGTAGCGTGTGAAATCGATACAGACGGAAGGATGAACGAGGGTGGAAATGGCGGAATAATAAAGAAATAGTATGACAGTATTCCGTCTTGTTAGCGCCATGCACTTGGTCATCATAATCACAGCTTTAATTCTTCTGTGTTCTTCTCCAGCCAATGTTTGGTCCAGCTATGGAAGTCAAGAAAGGATCAGCGGTTCTACGTGAGTAGCCGAGATAAGGCGTTGAAAGCTTGCACGAATGGATTAAGGGGAAATTCGACAGTGCGATGGATTTTCGATGGGACAATCATTTGTAACAATGCAACAATGCTCGCAGGGTCGAATTAACGTCGCTCAGGTCCTCAGCTGTGTCGATTTTGAGCGACCTCGTAAAAGTAATAAATATAATTTTGACAGGAAGAAAAATGTAAATATTTAAGTTATTTAAATTTAAACGTGTTTTGTCGACGCAGATGCAAAGCGAAACTAATAACTGTACTTAAAACTTACAATTGAATCTAAGGTTAAACAGTTTAAATTTCTGTGCGATTTCTTGCTGTTACAACACAACAGTAATTTAGGTTTCGATTAAATGCAAATACACTAGAAATATATTTCACTTAGGCCATTTAAAATATGGCTGCCTGCGCCGTTGCATACTTAACTATTTTACTTAAATCCTACGCTGATTGTTCCGAATGTAAACAGTGTTAAGTAAGTGTCTATTGCCTTCAATACACACTATCCGGTGTGCGTGTATATTGCATGAATAGTGATGTTCCTCATAACTAACATACTTGTTGTCATAATTATTAATTTCAGATACTTTCAACGATATTATATTTTTACTGTATCAGTAACGCTACATTACAGCTGTTTCATTAGAGTTCCTTGTGTTATTTTAGGTCCTGTAAGCGTGCCCCATTTTTTCTGGAGGTTTTAAGGGCAACATCCTGCCGGGATAATTTGAATCGGACCGGGTAGGCCTTCCTCCCGAACACAAATACGTACCAAATTGATTGGCCTGTAGCTGAGTCCAGATTCGGGAAATGTCTGACGGGGTCATGTGACCGAACGATCTCTCGGTCCAAGGAGTCGTACCAAATATCCAAACAGATTCACAATTTTGTAATTCTGAATTCGAGCAGGCTTCAAGACCTGGGAGAATAGGAAAAGAACTTAACTGGAAATACCTAGTAGGTTAACTAATTTGTAACGCGTTTGCCTGACATGTGGTAGGTTTCCGGTACATGTGGACCGGAACACCCACCTGTACTGACCGACTGAGCTCTGGGGTCCGGTCAGACGAAAAACATGAAATACCACTTCATGTGCTTATAGACGCTCTGTGAATTTTTTCATGTTATAAAGTCCTGTTAGTAGTCGGGGTAGTTTAGTCAGTACAGTGACTCTACTGACTGGACGACCGGGGTTCGATCCCCTACAGGGGCAGAGGATATTTACAGCCCTGGGGCCCATCCACCCGCCTGTCCACACCCCTGTCTAGAGCTGATGTTAAGAATGAGTAGGAGCTATATAACTCTCCCCCCAAGCGCTTACATGGCGTGTAGTGGGACAGCTTTACTTTTTTTTAAAGGGTTGTTAAACAATCTAGGACCGGAAATAATTATGGCTGCCTTAGGGACAAAGCAGAGTGACGTATGTTGGATGTATCTGGTTCTATTGAGACCTTCTCGCCTGTAAATCGCGTAATAGTCTCAATGTACTGTAAGTGATCTGAGGCGTATGTCATTAGAACACGTGACCGAACGTTGCGGCTGAGTGGTTAGCATTCCTGTTTCATATTCTGGAGGCCTGAGGTTCAAATATGGACCTGGAGCCCGGCTATACCGACACGTTTATCTTGTTTTTCCTTAGTCCCTCCGGGAAAATGCCAGGATAGAACCGTAAACCGCTTCCTTACTTTTAAGTTACTGGCATCATCGTTAAATAAACCATAAATAAATGCAAGATGTTTTAAATTATGAAAAATGAGAACGTGCTGTGGTTTTAAAGAAATACAAATTCTTAACATGGCCGTAATTCCTTTAAAAAAAATTTACAATATATATATATATATATATATGTTTTGAGAAATGAGGTTTGTTGACGTAACAGAGATAAAGGCTAATATGACGTCATGAGGAATTGCAGATCTTCTACTGTTTTCTTCTCAACTATCGATAGTCGAATGGAGGGTCGATAATAGTGAACAACCGTTCAGGATTCGAATCGAATACCACCTGAATTCGAAAAAAAGAGTGAAGGTTTTGAAAACAGAACTTCGGAACATCGTAATTTTACTCGTGTAAAACAACAAAGGAACATTTTCCTGGCTATTTATTTTATACTGTTAGCTTGTTTGAATTATTATTGCCAATTCTTCTGAGAATTACAAATAAACGTTTTAATAAACAAGGCAGAGAGAAACAAGTTCTTTGTTGTTTCTGTGTTTCCAATGGCGACTTTGTGTCGTCACTTGAATGCACAGCGCTTCGATATTGGTATTATTTATAAGTTGTCTTCTGTTCTCAAATCCCACGTTCCTTCTGAACAGATCGAATAGCCCAAAATAAAATCATAGATTTATACCGTCCTCGCAAATGGTGTGGAAGTTGCCTGGATTGGAAAAGGTGTGAGGCTTAACTTACCCAGAGGATGTGACTTAGCCAGCACTGGCTACTGCTACTCCATCAAAACAAAATTTAGAGGTGAAGCTATAATCCTCGTATCAAACTGTTTTGCACAGTCGCCATATTGCTACTTTCATATTCACTTACAAGTTTTGGTCCCCCAGTAAAAATTGCATATTTTTTTAAAAAAAAATTGTCTTTCGTCTCAGAATTTTGAACAACGGATGTATTTGAGCTGTTTAGTACAGAGCATTAAATTAAGTCTTTAATAACATTTCGTTCATACGAAGCTGCACACAAATTAGTATTGTTATTATAACCTGTAATACTGACTTTGTAGTTGGTTGAAGAATATCATACAAATCGGATGCAACTGGAGAAACCCACGACAAGCTTCAATCACGGGGCCTCCAGAATAAATTTTTTTCTGTAAAATACGATATTTCGATGCTTTTGGCGGTAAAGATTTTGGTGACGATAAAAGACGCACATCTACTACTGAATCAGGCGCGAATCGAAACCACGGCCGGAAGTAACAAACTTCAGTAGTCGTAGCGTCCGTCTGTTGAGTTTCAGCTCGTATCAAGAACATACGTAGGACAGAGGGCGCTGAAACCACCGCGATATTTTATATTTAACTTTCTGTTCTGAGCGTAATCAG
>NW_019059622.1:332960-404321 GCF_000696155.1 Zootermopsis nevadensis
CTCCGTGGCATCCCAACCATTACTCCATTCACACACAGAAGAAGGCAGTGGCAAACCACTTCTGGATCATCTGCCAAGAACGTTATGAACAGGTTCCAGTCCGAGAAAAGGATGGAAGGATCCTGTTCATATGGACCTGTCGTCAGACAGAACACTAAATAAATAATAATAATAAAGCTGGACCGAAGCTTAACTAAGCACCACGTCCTTCAAACTTGTGGAGAAGTCGTAGTTCCTGAACTCGGCTCTAGATAGAGGTGAATGGTCAGCTTAATTCTTCAGCCGCTCTACAACTAAGAAGGAACCCGTTTACCCACAGGATAGGAGTCTGGGTGGGTCACAGAGGCGGTCTGGAATCGAATCCCAGTCGTTCAGACCGGAACTTGGTCGCTATAATGTATAAGTTATCCTGGTTCATGACAATGATGGCGATGGTCATGAAGAAGACAGTAAAATAACATGGCATAACATAACCTAACCTAACTTACGCTATACCCAACGCTGAGCATCGCGAAGCGTATCGTCCCAACGCCGATACAGACTAGCCTCGAACCCGTGGTCTCCGTAATATGATACTAACAGCGCTAACAGGACGAGTAAGTCTGCTGTCTTGTAACTTGGTTCCAGTATTAGATTGCGTAATGAATTCTTGACTGAGATGGACTGCAAAACGAAATAGTAACGTTTAAACTGAAGATAGACTCAACCTGTTCCCTTCTCCCACCTTTAGTCTGGAAATATTCAGCCTATAAATATCGACAAGGAGAAATGCAGAAACGTTTACCATTGTCAGTGTCTGGTTTGGTCATTCGGGAACTCAGGGTTATCCAAATTTTATAGGTTATGTTTTAAGATCGTTTGCTTCGAGGTCTCATCCCGTTAAAGGTGACGATGTTATCCATTGTGACGCCGTGTGGACTCGTAGGTAGTTACCAACGTTTCGAGAGTACATACTGCCTCCATCTTCAGACCTCATTTTAGTGTTGGTATCCGCCTACACGTCTCCACGGCGTCAGAAATCAGAATAACAACACAGACATATTTTCAAGAACTTCAATTTTACTCGTATGTGGATGTTGGTCTTCTGGGTTAGAACACAGGGTGTTCTTGTAAGTAGGCACTAACGTCTCGGAGGCACATACTGCCTCCATCTTCTGAATCTGAAGCACATCTGAGCAGAGAGGCTTGTAGCGTTGCATCCAGGACTGAAGTTTATGATGAAATTATGAGAACATTTAAAATCCTTTGTCTCATCCAGTAATCAGAATATGCTATAATTTTGTGATTTGTTATGGTATCGATGTGAAAAGTCGTGTCTTAATTTGGGGAAATAAAATACAAGTATTTGAAATATGGAAATATTTGGAGCTAAATTAGCATTTTAAGAAAATAGGCCTTTTGTAATCGTAGAAGTCAACCAGCATTTTGATAGTGAAATGAACAAGGCTTTAGAGCGACGTATATTAGCTTGCAGGTCTGATAAATGGGCAGTGTGACCGTAAATGTCTTTCCACCTCGATTAGCTATTCATGAAAGTTCTAGTACCCATCATTTGCTACATAACTCACCGCGGAGTTATCCTAAGAAACTTCAAACAATCACAATTTGTTTTATTTGGATCGATCTGGCAAAAGTTGAGTAAACTTCTTCTGAAATTACATTGTAGTACAGGGCTATACAAAATTGGTTGTCAGTGCAACTTAAAGCTAACTTTTCAAAATATACCACAGTAGATTAAAACTCCAGGAGGAACCATTTAGCGACGGGGGGTATGTGTATGCGGGGGGGTCAAGAATGAGCCTATGTGATGTTAAGTAATCGTGGCTTTTATTCTGTGAGCATGTTATATTAGAGGTGCTCTAATTTGGTATAAAGTAACTTTATGGAGTCTTCGACGATTGGTTGTAAATTCATCCCGCCATTTATGGAACACGAAGGTTCATTACCGTGTTCACAGAATCTCTCCGCCGGTCCATAATCTGAGCCAGATGAAACCAATCCACACACCAAACCCTATTTCTCTAAAACCCATGTTAAGATTATTCTTCCATTTAAGCCACGCTGAGTGGACTCTTCCCGTTAGGCTTTCCACCCAAAATTTTGTACGCATTTCGTGTCTCCACCATGCGCGCTACTTGTCCCATCAATCTTATTGCTCTTTATATGATAGCCCTTATGATTGTTAGGGGCATGTTAGTGAAAGGTGTGGAACAAATGTAAGATTGGCCTCCACACACCAAAATAATAAAACAATTTCATATGCTCACGGGTATTTTATTATTATTTAGTGTTCTGTCTGACGACAGGTCCATATGAACAGGATCCTTCCATCCTTTTCTCGGACTGGGACCTGTTCATATACGTTCTTGGCAGATGATCCAGAAGTGCTTTGCCATTGCCTTCTTCTGTGTGTGAATGGAGTAATTGTGGGGATGCCACGGAGGAAAACCCCGTGTTGCCTAGACCACGGCCTTGCCAAACACAAGTTATAAATTCGGCCACGGCCGGGAATCGAACCCGAGACCCCAGGATTACAAGGCCAGCCTTCTAACCGCTAGACCACCCAGCAGTGGTTTGCCATTGCCTTCTTCTGTGTGTGAATGGAGTAATTGTTGGGATGCCACGGAGGAAAACTCCGTGTTGCCTAGACCACGGCCTTGCCCAACACAAGTTATAAATTCGGGTACCGCCGGGAATCGAACCCGAGACCCCAGGATTACAAGGCCAGCGTTCTAACAGCTAGACCACCGTGGCGGTACAGTACGGGTACAGAAAATATTATTTCCAATTTACAGCCCGAGGTACAGCGCTCGCCTCGAGCGTAAGCCTCTGCTAGCTGGCTAACAACGCCTGGCTGGCTGGAGACGGCTGTCGATGCATGTTATCTGCTTCGTTCTGTTGTGTTCCAGTGTAAAACAGAAGACTTTTTAATTTTCGTTTTATAGAACTGTTAGCCTGGCTAGCACGGTTAACATGAACACTCTACACCTGTCCTTCACTCAGCAAAGCGATAACGCGAGTGGTATTTAGTAAATTAAGGAGCGATTAAAATAAGTCTATATGAATACAGTCTGTTTTAAGGATTACCATAAGGTTCGCAGGCCACAGAAATACGGTCCTCGGATCGTGTATGGCCCTCTGGCCAAAGATTACAAATGCTTAGTTTATACACATGCGAATCTGATACACTAATTTCTTGAAAATCGAGTGTTTATAACTGACGTTCAGGAGTGTTATGATCATTGGCTGTTTCGAACGTCATGTGTGTTATGATCATTGGCTGTTTCGAACGATAGACCACCTGGTGAAGTAATAGTCGTAGTGCGTAGTGATTACTTCTTTCGTTGAAGCATGTACACCATTAGCATTCTATTTATATGTCCCTCCTTCACACATGATGCGGATTCAAACTTGACGCCTGTAACATTCCTGTACGGAAACAAACCCTTCCTTTGTTACATTCTGACACTGGGAAATGTTTGCTCTGTGATTACATTGTCTCATTCGCTGCCTATAAAAACTAGAAGAATGTTCCAGCGTGAATAAGATAAGTCATCCTGATAGACTTCAGTGCCAATTGTTGTTAATTGTTACCTCATTTTTCTTACTTTAAAAGCCGAATAGCCACAACAAATACAACAGATATTGCAAATGAAGTACAAATTTATCAATTTGATTGGAAACATGTTGATTGGATGGTTTAAAACAGATTGTCTAAGAAGCTACGTACATATGAACCAATGGAAAAGAGTTAAATAGGAGGACCAAGAAGTCAATGGAAGGACCAATTTTAATCATCTGAACTCGGGACGGGCTTGATAGCACACAATCCAAGTCAAGGAAGAAGACGATAAGCAAGGCTACAGGCCTATGAAAACATATAATTATTTAACAATTACTTTTGTATGTGGATTATATGTGATATATGAGAGTATGTTCCCACCTTTTTAATTCTTTAATTATAGGTACCTGCTCTCTCCATCATCAGGGCATCATTGTCCTCATCCACTCATTTCCCTGGTGATGGAAGCAGCAAGCACGTCTGACAGCAGAACAACATTTTGAGACCCGGAATCCTGCTCTCTTGTAATTGCACCAGTAACGATTTACATGGTTCATTCCGATCACCCCTGCATAGAACCATGCATATAAAATCAGCACAATAAACAAAGCGAGAATGTGGATTCACACAGTGATCATGTTTATTGTTTCTAGGGTACATAACTGGGCTGGAAAACTTGGTGGGGAGTTGTGGCATCTGGGCGAATATGTTACCAGCAGAGAAGAAATTCAGAAGGTGAGCTTCAGCATTGTCTCTTTCAGATTTGAGATGTCAGGAGGAAGTCAATTTGTTTTCAGTGATGCATTCTTGAACTTTGTAGGAATTGAGATAATATTAAAACATTTTTTATGTTTATTTACCTTCTTATTTTATATCATCTTTAACTTTTTTATCTTCCTGATTTCTTCCTTCACCTTCACCTTCACCTACTCTTTATTATATACTTTTTATTGTTTTTATCTTCTTCTGTTTTCTTGTTTTCATCTTTTCTTCCTCTTTCAATCTCCCAACCCACACAAATGTCTTCAATTTCTGAAATGATTATTAGGCAAATCTTCAGTAATGGCTTCTAAAGCGTACGTGATTCCTGGAACCATAACCATCATGCTGCATTACATGACTGAAAACGGATTATGGAGGAATGAACTCTTCAACTTACTAACCATATAACTAGCCTGCCAATACTTATCAATAAATTTTCATTGCTGGAGTTTAATTTATAACTTTGGCTTTTGGGTCAGAGCCACGTAAAATGTTTGGTGTTAACCAAAGGCCTTCAGAACCGACCCCACCTCATACCCTCATTGAAAATATCAGCTCAAAGCAACTGAAGTTTTTGCCAAAACATTGGTTAACATGACGCATTTGACGTGGCCCTCACTCAAAAGCTGAAGTTATATGGCCTGCTAATGTTTACATGCGTTTGTTACAGAACTATAAGTCTGCCCAGGTAAATCGAAAAGATGGGAACTCATTAGTGAGGGAGATAGCTAATGACATAAAGAATATGACAGACCTGAAAATCAGTGCAGTGAAGGTGAGATCATGATTCGATTGTTTTATTCTTGTCCTTTGAATTTCTACAGTCATCAAGGACTTTCATATTGCATTTGATTATCACTGGATGTATTAAAATGAACCAGGGGGTGGGTGCTGGTGGACTACAGTTATGATTTGGTCCCGATGTTAAACTAAATATAATCTCTGCCAGCTATCATCTTTCTCATCAGTATCATCATATCTCTGAAGGCAGCAACACTGAAAAATTCTTTCTGGTTCTTTCAGATGAAAAGTGAGGTTATTATGACAAGCATAGCATTTAAATATACAATCTCATTAGAAAAAGCTTTCAGAATGGAAACTCTTGCAGCTCCTCATGGAATCTGAGCGTTCTGCACAGCATAATGTATGAATTTACAAGTACTATGGATAAAACTTTCAGATTTGTGCATAGTCATTTCTGAACAGATTTGAAATTCTTAAATCCTGCAATATATGGATATATTATATATTAATTTTGTTGTGCTGCTGCTTCGCGTAGATGGGTTTGGGGTAATTCCAAACTATGTACATGACACCAAATATCAGTTTTATTTCTCTTTATATGACTCATACTGAGCAGCGGATTATGGATTCAGCAGAAGCAACAGCTGTGTCACAACAGGATGAAGTAGTTACAGAGTATGAATACTACAACACTAAGACATTGAGGCCACCTGGAGAGCCCCTGGAGAAGGGGGCAAAGGAGATGATCCTCACGCCCAATAAACATTTCTACAATATTCCTGTTAACACTAGCCACAGTGCAGTGCACGTGCCTACCAACGTCTATGATCAAGGTATTGCTCGGTGAGATCTGGGGTCCTCATGGCGATGAGTAGGAAGTTGGCACCTTGTACTTTGGGTTGATACTGACTGACATTTCAGAGGATCTTGCTGCTTCCAAATCAAAGTGATGAATGCTGATGATGGAGGCAGTAAGTTCCTCTGAAATATCAGTCAATGCCTTCCAGACTACACGTTACCACATCACAGAATGTAGCAGTCCTCAGTGTTGCTTATTTTCAGCTTGTTTTGTAAATGCAATAAAGACAGACAAAATAAGTTGTTTAAGAAACTTCTGTTAGCAACAGCAGTTACATTGCATGTGTTAGCTGTACTGAGGCAAGAACTGGTGTCCCTTTGACAACCAAAGTATGAGTGGAGGCTCCTGAACTCTCGTAGTTCTATCTTATTTTGTTGTATGATTGAGTTCTTTGCCTGGGGTTATGGACAAATGTAATTGTAATTATGTCAGTATTAGGTTGGCTGTCTCCTAACCTCGTCATGATATAATTTTAAGACTGTGGGTTGTTTTCAGAATTCTACTGACAATCGTAGGGCAGTGTCTGAAGAATGACAACTTGGAAAGAAATAGACAAAGAGTAGCTGTGTGTGAATGTGAAGTTGTTCTGTTGAATTTTATTTGTATCAGTCAAAACTTCTACCATCACTCCTTTTCTGAAATTACTCGCAAGACTAGGGTTAAGTATTAAGTTACCAAGTAAATGGTTGATATAAGAAGAGGGATACAAACAAGATTGGACAAAATTAAGGAGCAAGACCATGTGATCTGTAATTTTACATTGTATGTACTTCTACACCATGTTTCAGCACCAGATATCCTGAAGGATATAAAATGGTCAGAAAATTTGAATGAGATTTTTATAAGGAATTATCAGGATGATCCTTCATTGTCATGGCAGTATTTTGGCAGTTCTTCAGGATTCATGAGACAATATCCAGGTGTGTTACTTGTCAGCTTTTAGCTGTTTATAACCTATATTCTTAAAAAAAAAGAGAGAGAGGGAGTTTGTGTGTGACTGAGTGTATTTGTATTTGCCTGCAAGCATTAAACAAATCATAACGTAGTTTTACTGCAAACTTAAACTATATAAGTACATCATGGCTATGTTATGTATGCATGTATTATTGAAGTCTCACATTTATAATTCTTTTATGTTACCATTTAAAATCTAATATTTTAATTGAACTATATTGAATATGCAAACAATAACAGTAAAGTTTATATAAACAATTAGTAGAGTTTCTGTTGGATTTTCAATCTACATTACTGTAGTTAAATACAGTGGAACCTCGATATACCGCGCCTCGTTATACAGCGGACTTGGATAATCTGCAGCTTTGATCATGTCATATAATATGATTACATATATTTTATGTTAGATAAATGTCAATTTCATATTTAACGTGGGTAGCTTACAACGCGGGTACTGAAGACGTCTCCCAAAACCTGCGTTATACCAAGGTTCCACTGTATTTAATATGCTGTTGTGGTAACCTATAGGATAATAGACATATTTGTTTACTTGTTACATTATCTTCATCAGGAGCAGTAAGGAATTCCAGGCTGCATTCCTCGTAATGAAATTTTGTATGTCACAATAAGTGATGCCATGTAAATAATCCTTTGGTTCATTTTACACATAAAAGAGTAATTTCCTGTTTTCAGTGCTTGAATATGTAAATATTTCCAACTTAAAAGACCACTGTTCTTTTCTGTAACATTATAAAATGTATTTGCCTAATCTTTCTGGGTGTGTAGCCATGCAATGGAGGAATGACTCGGTGGATCTCTACGATTGTCGGACTCGTTCATGGTACATTGAGGCAGCTGCAAGTCCTAAAGATATGCTTATCCTGGTAGACAACTCTGGTTCCATGACAGGTATAAGGAAGGAGATTGCTCGTCATGTAGTCAGCAACATCCTTGATACACTTGGCAACAATGACTTTGTCAACATATTTAACTTCTCGGAAGAGATTGATGAGGTTGTGCCATGTTTCAAGGATATGCTGGTTCAGGTAACAATAAAAAAGGTCATAATTTGGCCTGAAAGTCTAACATATTTGAATTTATATCATCCAGCAACTATTCAGAAGGGTTATGACTACTGTCACAAAATCCCGACATTGGATCTGATTCCGAGTAAGTTCAGTTTCATTCACATACAACTTAAATCATACTGGATATGAAATATTTAATATTGTTCTCCTGTCTAAGCTGTGTATCCAGCCCACTGCGTCTTCCTTGAATAGACTATCCAAAAAATATATAGGAAAATGGTATAAACCATGAGGTACTATATTACAGAACATGAACATGAATACAGCAATCATATTCATGGCATCGTATGTCATGTACTCCAGAGAACTTGTATTATTCCAGCTTTAATCTAAACATTCAATGCTAAAAGTCACGGTATTGGAGACCACTTGCAGAAACTGTAAAAGTCAACTGTTCTTTGTCGCAGGCAAACCTTGCCAATGTCCGAGAATTCAAGCAGGGAATGAAAGACTTGCACACTGACAAAATTGCAAATTTCTCTGCAGTTCTCAGTAAAGCATTTGAATTACTGCAACAGGTAAGAGACATCCTACTAAACAAATCAGTGTTTTGGATCATTACCAGTTACTGATACAAAATTTGTGATAGACAAAGTAGAATAGAATAAGTTGTTTCCTGCCAGTCCTGATTCAGTGATGCTCCACACTTTTCCATCAGTCATGTGTGAAGTGTTTACAATAGATCGAAGAAGCCATCATTTTAATATAACCTTAGTTCTGTGTTGAAGCTGTTAACTTTGTAATCAGTTAATTATTAGATTAGAATTATGTTTTTATCACACACATTATTCAGAATCAGTCACTAGAGATCTCCAGGGGAGCATTAATTGTAGGTCATATTGAAATGGTTTTCAGTGATTTTGAGTCAACTTTTTTATTTTCGGATATTTAAATCTACCAGAAATGAGTATTGCATTTAAACTTATTATTAAATAAATATACATATTCTTGAAAATATACATGAAAAAAAAAATTATTACAAAATGCGTGAAAGAAGATATAGTGTAATTTTAAGTAGTGTTAATTGTTTTAGTTTATAGAAAAATTGGATTTCTGACCTCAAATTTAATTGAACTTGGAAAAAAGATTACCTATTTCATTAAAAATATACAGATCTTTTGGTCCACTTTGAAATACAGTATATGTAGTATCAGAAGAAAATATATTTAATATATGTACTACATCTGCTGGGATGTGAGCACTTAGAGTTGAGCAGGAAAAGAATATTCTTCTTGATACTATGCCCATCATTTTACACAGTACAAACATTTGATAAACACTATAAAAGGAAAAGAAAGTGTAGGAAAGTACCTACAAAACAAATTAAATAGTTCAGTGGCTCATCCTTTGTTGGAAGCTAAGTGGACTTAACAGACTTGATGGATAATTGTGTTGTGTTGTTGACAGTACAGGGAAACAAAGAAGGGGGCATGTTGTAACCAGGCAATCATGCTGATTACTGATGGAGTACCATACAATTATAAGGAAATTTTTGAAGAATACAATTGGAAAAATTTTCCCAATATGCCAGTCCGTGTCTTCACTTATCTGATTGGTCGAGAAGTTACAGATGTTCGAGAAGTCAAGTGGATGGCTTGTGCAAATCGAGGTATGATGTATAATTACTATGACTGATTTTGTGTTGTAATAGCTCAATCAGTGAAGTGACAGACTCCTGGAGACACTGAGACTTTATTGTATGGAATTTCGTTGTAAATGAATTGCTTTTATAATTCTGTGTACTTTAAAAACAAATTTTTAAAACTTGTTACAGGTTACTATGTACCGTTAAGTACTCTAGCTGAGGTGCGAGAACAAGTGTTGCACTACATACCTGTCATGGCTCGTCCCCTTGTGCTAACAAAAACGGAACATCCCATTAACTGGACACCTGTATATGCTGATATAACAGTAAGTATGATTTTTAGATGATTAAATACAACATGGATTTTGAAGATGATCACATGTCTTCCTTTAGTGCACAGATTAAATAGGTGTGAAACTCTACCTCACTAAACAATGGTGGTTTAGCACAGGAATGACTTTACCTCTCATTTTGTTTTATTATTACATAAATATTATAACAAGGGCTCAAAGTATTATTCTATGCTCAGACGATTCTTTAACGTGAAGTCTGTTACTTCTTTTATGAGAGTAATGGAGATTATTTTATGTATATATAAAATTATTTTTTTTCTGTTTATTTTTCTGCTGTAGAATTTCTTAAAACTAAAAATCTGCCACAATACTCTACAAGGAGTGTTAAGGACAGAGGGTAAGCACATATGAAATTACTTTGATAAATGTATGGTGGAATACATTTTATATGTGATTTGGTTTGCAGGATCCTAAAATGACAGACTGGCTATGGGAAAAAAGAGTGTGTACAGAACAGAAAGAAATATATGAAACATACTTTAGAGACAGGTTTCATAACAACCACATAAGTAATGAAGAACATGATCGGAGATACGTTCAGAAGATAAGAAGGGTAATAGTGACTTTTATAATGATTCTGACAATCTTGATGTGACCTTCAGACGTGTGGTTATTGCTGTAATACATATGTGCTAACACCAAGTAGTCAGTCTATGAGGATGCTTTGACAGTGCATGCCCCTTTTCTTTTGTGGTGAAATGGTTTTCCTAATCTACCACTAATAAGAATTTTTTCCACAATTGGAACCAAGGTCTGGATTTTTGTTGTGTGCATTTTCCTCACTACACAATTTAAAATTGTACACATGAATGTGAAGCACAAAGGACCTGTTACTGTAATATTAAACCACAGTATTTTGTTCTCTTTGAATGCAGGCAATGGACAACGATGAAGAAAGTGAAGATTATCAGAAGTATCAGCTTATGACCTCTGTCTCAATGCCTGTTTTTGACCAGAGGGAGAATGCGGTATGACTATAAATATTATATTAATATAATATATTTCCACATAACTTAATGTCATGCTGTTTAATTTTGTGGTTTCATATAATTAAATAATTATCACAATAGAAGTACATTAATGTAAGTCAATAGTGTCATTTATTATCATAATATTAACATTACATTATGATTTATTTGTTTTGCATTTTGAACATAAATACATCTGGTATGATAATACTTCGGTTTCACAACTGTTATCTAAATTAGGGATTCACTGTAATAAGCACGTTATCTACGCATTAGAAATCAGAGTTATTTCTTCTAAATTTCACTGTCCTGAGTGGAATGTCTTTGTAATATCTAAGAGAATGCTACTTATTTTTTACATGTTGATACCTTGGGAAATTGTACCTTCTGCTTTCATATCTGCCTTCCCCAGTGAACAAAAATAAGATATTTTGAATGTAATTAAAAGTGATTTATAAATGACACAGTTGTGAAATCATGGTGTTCTGTGTACACTCAATATTAATGTTTGAAAGTGTAAAACAGACATAGTGGAAAATAATTGCAGTGGTGATAATCTGATTTATTAAATTTTTGTTGTTTTTTGTTACCTCCAGTGTGTTTTTCTCATTACAATTACAAATGTTGTTCTCTTCAGCTCAGTGATATTATTGTCATGTTCATTTTCCTGTCTGCAGAACATCACTGAACGGATTCTCATAAATGAGGCGATTTGGGTTGAAAAAATAAGAGAGGTAGACAGAACTAAATCAGTTTGACTCTCAGTTGTTTTTATGTAGCAAATCTATTAAGTGGTGATAGTTACTACTATTATTGTAGGTAGTTGAGGAGGTAACAGACAGTCTCAGCTAATTAGAAAATTAGAACTTTGTTTTCATTTAAAATATCTTCATTATCATCAGACTGCCATTACTAGTCATGGCTCAGTGAATGGAATAGAACCATATATATACATACACATACTGTGCTGTAGTGGGACATAGAGTCTTTGTTTTTTGAATATGTTTTACAGTAACCATGGTAAAGTAAGAGGTTTGCTGATGAATACAGAGGAATCCAGTCATATACAGTGCATGTAAAATAAAAAATAAATGGTACTCCTGTCTGTAGACATACAATCAATGCCTTCCTAATCACCTAAAGTTACAGGTTAAGGTTTTATTTTTAGAATGCATGCAAGGATAGCTGTTAAATAGTACACTGTAGTAAACTAGAGTAGTTTATCAAAATATAAAAGGAGTGAAACTTGTTATTTAAGCAGTTAGTGGAACCTCATAATGATAGAGGTCTAACAAATTTCCATTTCAGAATGTAAAGGGGGTACAGGTTTTTAACCTACAATTTTGTATGCTACTTTTGTTTAGTTCATTTTAAGATTCATTTTACTTAAGGAAGTAAATGAACTTTTATGCATAAATGTCCCTTATTCTCTCCATTAGCCCACAGGAAACAGTTTCTTTTCTTAGTATTTTCTAAATTTATTGTCTGTGTTTATGTTTGTATTGCTGTATGTCTTTTCAATAAATATTAAAACTGAGTTAATTTTGTCACAGTAAGGAAATCTAGTCCTTAGCACTTACATGGCAGCTGAGAATGTCTGATAAAAGTCCTAAAAATGAATAGTTACTGTGAAGCTATGACATGTTTAGCAATCCAGTAATAAATTTATAACCTGTTTTCAAGAGACATTCTGGCCCTAGAAAAGCATTGGCAGTTTAAGTTATAAAATTATCAATATACTGAATTTATAATGGAATAATAAGCTGGATCCCTCTACTATTCATTTCAGAACCCTATTACTTTATGTGATAAGTAAAATTGTTTCAAATTAGTTATTTTGCCATTTTGTAACGTGAATATTTAGTTGGTTATATTGACGTCCATGTTGAGTAGGGTATTGAGTATATAATTGTTTATTCTATTACCATTAACTCTAGCATCAGTTGAGAAGCTTTATTTCCAACACGTTACCAACTCCCAAATTTGTATACTGAATGATTTTTATGTAGTGGTACCATCTGATACCTCCTTTGTGCAGGGGTGCAATTATTTTATTTTTATAACAGTACCTGGATCTAGGTAGAAAAATTTAATAATATAGTAAGTTATAACAAGCAGAATGGCCAACTGCTGTAAATATAAGAGAATTTATGAAGTTCACTTCTTGGTGTGAATTTTCTTTGTTCTTAAGCCATGTGTCTCAAAATAGGACATTACAAATTCTGTAAGCTATTCTAGTATTCATGTAGTTGAAGGTATGCAAATGGTTGGATTAGATATGTTTTGGGGCCTTGGCTTCAAGTCCCACAATGGGCATGTGCTTTTTATCACTGACAATCCTACTGCTGACTAACATAGTCCATTCAGTTGGGGGTATTCATCAGTGGGGTGGTTCTCAGTGCAGATACGAAAGACACAGGTGGTAAAATATAAGGTAATGATAGCTGAGCGACTAAGAAAAATGTTTACAAGTTATGAATGTGCATCATAAACTCTGAGAATTGTAGTCTTGAAATAGTGTGCATAATTTGGGGCTTTGTTAGCCAGATCATTATGACTTTCATTCTTTTAAAATTTATTAAAGTGGTTGTTAAGAAAGTTTACTGTGGCATATTTAAGGGCTTTAAGGAATGATACTAAATGCACTGACTTGAAACATGTTTTGAGGTTATAAAAATCCAAACAAGAATATAAATTCAGGAAAATGAGAAAAAAAAGTTTGATTTGCTTGTTAATAATTTATAAGTTTAATTGAGAATATTGTTTGATTTGGGAAATACATATGAAGTAAAAATTTACATCTCAAAGGTCTTGAAATTTCATAAATTTTAAATTCTAGAAACTATATTTAAACATTAAATTATGGTCTCATTTTTTACACTTGTAATGAAATCACTGTTAGATTGTATGCAGTTGACATTCATATTACAGATTTACTGAATTTTGTTGGGGGTTATACAAATATTTAAGAGTTGTTTTTTATTCCTTTATGCCAGGTACTATTTATAAAGACAAAAAATTAACTTCTGTAGTTGATACAGTATTTACCAACCTTGTTTTGGCAAGTGAATGCTCATTCCATGTACTGCAGTAAAAGTTGTCTTGTTTTGTAAAATGATATGCTTGGCATAATAGTTATAGGCCTCTTATGCTGTCAAGTCTTTAGCTAGAATTTGTCTTGCCAAAACAGAGTTACAACTATTTCTTACAGAAACCTGCTAAATCCTTCTACAGTACTTCCTTACGTACTTCTAGGCTTGAACAGTAGTATTTTTATTTTTAAAAAAAGTTCTTAAAAATATGTAACTGGAGTTGGTAGGTTTTGGAAATTAATCTCTCACTATGTAGTTGTTGCTTAGATTCTTCAACCCTGCATGGGTATTTCTTTAGATGCTCACAGCTGATGTCGCATATAATACTATATAATACTTTTTGTATGTACATGTGTGTATTTGTTTCCATTAGCATTATTTTAGAATACTGACAGTCTGTGTCTTTAATTATCAATTAACTTTTGGGTGGTAGCCCAAACTTTATTTCTATGCAAGATGTTCCACAGTGTTTGCTTTCAACTGATTAAAAAAAGATGAATTAGTTGTTGCCTATTTTTAGTGCTACAAGCACTACTCTTAAAAAAATATGAATAAAAGTAAAAGTATAAAATAATCAGAAGTGGGAGTTAATTTATATTATTTTAAGAAAATTGAATGTGTGTTTATACATACATGGTTATTCATAATTCCCTGACACATAAAAAAAAATCGCTAGAATTGAATGGCGCAATGGATTGTAACATATGACATGCCGATAGAAAGAGTAGTAACCCTCCAAGTTTATTTTACGTACTTCATAAATGCTCTATGTGTCTGCCCTTTGTGGTGTGGCCGACGTCTATCCGATATTCCATTTCCGCCAACACCCGCTATAGTATGTCACTTTCGATTTGAGATGGCAGCGATGATTCATCTTCACAGCTCAGGCAGATCCCGTGGCAGAGGCAGTACAAGACCTGGTCTTTAACGTGCCCCTATAAGAAAAATCACATGGCATCAAGTCAAGTGATCGGAGTGGCCAACGATGCAGCGCACGTCGTATGTTACCAACCTTTGCACCATTCCAGTCTGGAAATTTTTTTAATGTGTCAGGGAATTATGAATGACCCTGTATATTGATTTAATTTACTTGAACACATATTTAAATTTTATGAATAAACTAATTCAACTTTGAAGGATCATGATAGATGAGATCATTTTTATATATTCAAGTTCTGTAAGATTTGAAGTTTTCACAGCGGTGAGTATGAAGATTTCTGTTAAAAATTTCTTCAGATCATGAAAAATAAGTTGGGAACAATACAGACTGGTCTAAATAACTTTTTGACCATTGAAATATTACAGAATTTGTGACTTCTGAAACATCTTGTATTGAAACAATGTTCATCGATTTTGAAATGTTTAGACTTGTGAATGAAGTTAAAATCTGATGCAGTAACACTGATGAGCAGTTTCGAAGAACCAAAATGTATGCTGTATATACATGAAGTGAAGCAATAATAAGTTTATGGATTTCAGTTCTGTCATAAATTTATTACAGTTCAGTGCAGGTTCTAGGTAATATTAAAAGTATTTTATTAAAATTTTTGGTGCCTTAATCTATTTGTGCACAAATTTTATTTGGCATAGTACAAAACAAGAAACGATGTGAACTAATGGCTAAGTTCATAGAAACAAAAATATAAATGGTATCACATATATCTGCTAAGAAAGTTTATATTTTCATTATCTACATCTATCAAGCATTGTAAGAAAATAATTTTTTCAAACATAAGATTAAACTACTGTCTTCATATAGCAGAAATTTCTCTCAGTTTTCACACTGAATGATGATTCTTTGTATACATGTTGCCTCTCAGTGTGCTCCATGAGTATAGTTCACACAGATTTAAATCTGTAACTGTGGAGGCCACAATCCTAATCTTACACTTCAGTTAGCATACTCACAAAATTATTTGTTGTGCGAACTGTGACATTAACCCTTTAAAGTTCAGTTGCAAGAGTATGTACTGACTGCATTAATGATCAGTAAGTCTGAATTTTACCCGCAGAATGTATTTATGCATTTGTATAATTGTCAGAAAATAGCAATTAATTCCTTAAACAGAATATATCAATTGATTTTTGGGTTGTCAGCCGTGTAGGTTGAACTGGTGAAGAAACCATCAACATTTTGAGAACTACGCTGTTCTCATCCTCAGGGCATTGGTGCGACTGTAGAATCGATTGATCTTTCTAATGGAGATGCATTGTGCTTTGTTTGTGGTATGAATTTATACAAGCTTTGGCTTTAAAGGGTTAAACTACTTTATTTATTATTGTAGTTATTTTCATGTAATGTATGCACTTGTTATAGTCCTTAGTACTTACACATCTTAGAATGAAATTTATTTCTTATACTATCTTGTACAGTGAGCTGAATATTTGATGAAAGTGTGGCATTTGTTATAAGTATTAGAGCCACCATAAATCTTAGTCTCAAAGTAATTTACTTTGTTTCTGTTCCTTTTTGTGGCACAGACAAAAATTGCACGTCTGTTGGGTGTGGCAGGCACAGATGTTCCAATACAGGACATCCAGAAGCTGATGATGCCACATAAGGTGTGTATGCTTAATTTTGGTACTGACTTGTTACTTTTCCTTCTTCAGAACCTTGTTAGTGAGCTGCCCACTCTGTCATTCAGTTACAAACATCAATATGTGTCACTTTTGTGAAAACCAGTGTGTACTACACACTAGAGACATCATGAATGCCCTTCTTAACTCCAACAACAACCCTGGTGGAGCAGTTGTGCCCATCTGTGGGACCCAGTGTCAGATTGACACAGTGTTCTGTATAGAGAACTTGGTAAATAAATGAAATCTGTGGGATGGGTACAAAGCTAACATTATTCAGTGTAGGCTGTGAAAATGTTGTATACAAATCACCTCTTAAAATGTAATAAATAGAATAAATGAGTGTCACAAACATTTTTACTTAATTTTTCAGTTGGGAGTAAATGGATATGCATTCATAATTACAAACAATGGGTACATACTAACACATCCTGACCTCCGCCCAGTGGTAAGTGCATCTTGCTGACTATTGGGTATGTAAGCATTACTATATTTTGACAATTTTATCGATTGTTGCTAATAATTTCACCTTTGACTTTATTTGTTATTTTTAAAAATATTCAGTCTGTAATTCATGTTATAAATGGCGTAGTTATAATTTTAATCATGTTAGCCGTGTTAGCCAGCTAACACATTGAAAAAATCAAAAGTCTTTCATCTTACTTGTATGATTCACTAATACCCCATAAACTGAAACATAGCAAAACCAACCACATAAAGTGCATTTGTTATTGCCAAACCATGAAATTAAGGCAGAAGGCTTTAGTTTTAATTTTTCAAAGTTTTAGCCAGGATAACATGGTTAACACAGCAAAGATGAGTATTCTGCTCCTACATATTATAAGTGTAAATATCTTAATAACTTTTCATCTCATAATATCACTTAATCCAATTACCAAAAACAGGATATTTAAAAATCTGTTTTCTTCTCTGATATTGACTTACAGATTTTGTAAATTCTTTAAATGACACTCATGAGGTATAATACTTAAATAATTAGTATTGTAAATGTAGTGCTGACAGATGTATCATCCTTTTCAGTTCCAGGGTATTCTGAAGCCTAGCTACAACAGTGTGGACATGGCCGAGGTTGAGCTGGTGGATGATCACAGAGAAGCGAGGGATATAAATCCAAAACTACGTGAAGTAAGTTAGTAAAATAATTCATAGGAGGGAGCTTAAGAATGGTCTGGAGAGTGACTAAGATGTACATGCCCAGGGCTCGATTCCTGTCTGTGGCAGGGATTTCTTTCTTCCCCACTTCATTCACGTTGTGGTCAGGCTCAGCCCCATTTCATACCCAATGGTTACATGGCCTCTGTTTCTGGTTCAAAATGTCTGGAATATGAAGCTACACATTGAAGTAAATGATTTTCTAAAAGTCTGTGACTGTTTCCTTGCACTGCATTTACACGGGGCATGCCCATTGTCTGAGATGCATTTGTATATAAAATTAAAAATCGGCAAATGTGTTCAGAATCTGATATTCGTAGAACTGTTCAGGAAATTCACACTGCCTTTTATGAAACCTGAAAAATTCATTATCACAATCATAAGAACCTTCCAACCATATGAATCCATTTCACACATTCATGCTTTGCTTCTTTAAGATGAATTTTAATATTATTCTCCAATTTGTGACTATGTTCATAATATGCAGCTTTTTACTATGAGGCCTGTTAGCCTCCTTCTCAACTGCCAAGCTGGAGGACTACTTTTTCAACTGTCTGCGACTGAGTACTTAATATAATTAGAGCCACCCTCCATATCTGGAGGCCATCTCCTCCATTTGCAACCTGAGGAGGTGAGGCACAGTAATGATATTGGATGTACTTAACACGACACAAATTTTATGTCCAACATTATCTATTTCTAAATAAAAATGATTAAAGCACTGGAAAATGTCTAACATGCTGTAACTGTAATGTAAATGCTTATGTTTATTATGTTCCATGGTCAGAGTGTATGTGTCTTTACCACCATGCCCCTTTTTACCATCATGGCATTGTGCTGAGACGAGGGAAATTTCAGCTATATTCAAAGAAACAATGACCTTATTCTGTAACAGATATGGCACTCACCTCATAGGAAAACTGTCAACCAATCTAGTATTGTCTTTATTCATAACTAAATAATTTTACAAAGTTCTACCTGGTGGTAAGAGTCCTTTAATTTTTATTTTTTCCAGTTTCGAAGTGACGTTATTAATCAAAGTACTGGTGCAACCACCCTGGAAGTCAAGTATTATTATGATGATATGGTAAGCATATGCACAGATTGAAAACAATGTATTCCAGGTAGAGATTATGGTGCTCACTTTTTTTAGCCATATTAGCAACAGGTGATGATATTTTAAAAACTAAGACTGTTTAATTTAAGTTGATCAGGTTTTTACTTGAAGCAAAGTAATGTACTGCAATGGAATTATTTTCAGTGAAGTTATAATATTGTTGGTGTAATAATTATCATATGATGAATTTCAGAAACGTGTCTCACATACAAAGCGCCATTATTATTACACTGGTATTGAAAACACCCCATTTACTCTGGTCATTGCTCTGCCTGATCACTATGGCTTGGTTTCTGTCAATGCACAAGTAGAAATTCGCCGACAGTATGCTGAGGGTAAGTAACTTTATGTTTGTGAGATATAAGTTTAATAAAGTCAGATTCCTCTTGTGTTTCAGTCAAATTTTGTTAAGGACACTTTTCATTCATGCCTTTCAAAAATATATATTAGTGTTTATTCATTCCTGTGTATGAAAATTAAAATTGGTGTTGTCACAGAACACAGCTGTGCTGGGTATTATAATGCCATGTAGAATTTCGAAAGTATGTTAAAAACCATTCACAGACGTTTTAAAGAGGACAAGACTGTTGTAGAAAAACATGATTGTAATGCAAAATTTTGGTGTGGTGGTTTATAGGTTATGTAATTATTCTGTACATGTGAGTTAGGTTAAAATGAGATGGAATAATGAGGAACTTTAAAGCGCTGGTGAGGAAGCAGTTGTGGCCTTTTTTGTGTTGCTATCTGGAAATTCACCAGAAGGAACTGAGGAAAAAAGAAAAATCTTAAGACAACCAATACTCTGAGTTTTTGAATAGGCACTTCCTAAATACAAGTAATCTGTTCTCCCACTCAAGCCAGGCTATCTGTAATGCTCTGTTTTCTGATACTCTAATGTGGTTTTGATTTATTAAGGTCTTAAATTTTACTGTTTATTCTCAAATGTTTTATGAACCTTTTGGCTTATATATACTGCATGGATTTTTATATTATGCAAGCTGATAATATAATTAATTTGAGGATTGTGGGCTTCTGAGTTGTGAAGCATGTAGGCTTATTTTTGTTCATTACTGGATAAATGTAATTCATTTCCAGGGGTAAATGTATCACAGTTTTTCCAAGGAGACAATTGGAGGATTCACCCTGAGTGGTAAGTGTAACACATTTGAGCATTGATTCCAAGAAACTGGAAATCTTCTCAGTCCTTAAATAATAATTTGTTATTCATAAGATAAAAAATAACATGAAAAAACAAAGTTTCTGCATTTCACCAATGAGTTCTTCATTATAGTTTGGTAAACAATGTTGGATTAGGATAGAATAGAATTTATTTACATTCCACTGATCCTTCACAGGTCTAAGCCAAGGATGTAGAACATATCATAGCACAAATACAATACTTGTTTCTAATACAAATACAAATGGGATTATAATAAAAGTAATAAATTGTCCTGTTTCCATCTTATGCACTCACCTTTCTCATTTTTATCTTACTTAACAAAATCCTCTTGGTAGTTCAGTCATGTATTGTACTTGAAATAATATGTACAACCTGCAGTTTCACTACAATATAAGATAATTTGTCTGACATCTTCCAGCTTTCTGCAGATGTGGCACTGGTCTTTCCTAGCTTATCCTTTGCCCTTCTTTAGTTCCTAGATTCCCAGTTCCTAGATTTCATTACTGTAAAACAGTATATAAAAATATTCAGAGAGACATATTAATATCGTTAAATCTTAAAGTTTAAATGCGTCATGTTTGTGTTTTGTAATATAAAGTAGTTTTAAAAGAAAAACCTGAAGATGATGCTACGCATCGAAACATGTAGTAAATGAAGGCGCAGTATTGTAACATCGTAGTAACGATGAATAGCGCAAATTTTAAATTTTAAATTTTAACATCTGTAAATAAAGTTTGTGTATAGACCTGAATTATATTATATATTTTAATTAACGTTAAATCTTAGTTTTATAATGATATATAATCTGCTGATATGATTTTGTTCTTTGTATCTGTATAGGAAGAGTCAGTCTTAGATTATTTTGCCATCCAGTTGGAGTCTGATGAAGTAGTCAGTTTCATTGCTATTCTCTGTGGGAGAACATTTATTTCTCTATATTTTCAGGACATATTGCAAATATCATTATGATTCAGAACATGAATTCCCAACACCTGAAGCAGAATTTCGTCATTTTCTTGTGAGAACAGGAAATCCAAACTGGAAATGGCTTAGTAAGCGTTCAGTTACCCCACCTGAACACGTCGAACAGTGTAAGTAACTGGTGTATAGGGACCAACACATTGTGAATAACAAAGGAAACAGAAGGCACAGCCATCAGCAAGAACACTGTCAAATCAGCTACAATATTAATTGATTTATCAATAATAACACGTAATTAATTGACCAAATATTATTCACTTATCCCTGTTCATGTCATTTTTTTATACTCATTACTTTTATCATTATTATTACCCTTAGCCTTAAAATCAGCATTATCTTAATAAAAAGAGTGCAACTCCCTTATGGAAAATAATTGTTTGTTATTTATGTTTGAATGTCCAAATATTTAATTTTGACAAAATAGGTTTAAGAAGAGAATTGAGATAATTATTAAGCTAATATATGTTTTTCTTTCGTTATAAAATATATTTGAAATATACTGTTTTATTATCTCAATATCATATTGTTTCATGTTACAGTTGAATGCCCTAAATATTATCACTGACTATTAGCCAATTACTGGCATAAAATAGCTACTTCTGTGAAGTAGTGTACATTCCGTGCTGATGTAATAAATGTTACAAGATGAAACCTGCCTTTACAGATATCTCTCAAAGCATAAAGTAAATAATTTTGAGTTAAGAAACAACTTTGACCTTCTGCTGGCAATGAAATAAAGTATACCTGCTGTCAAATTCTGTTTCCTTACTATTTATAATGTGTGTTGGTAATTTATAATGTTGTCAATGCACTGTTTGTTGTTTTATTTGTTTAGTAAACAAATTCATACTGAAACATTCTGTAATGTGTGAACAGAACTGGCGTTGTTCAACTCGGAGTCTGCAGAGAGTTTCACGTATGGATTTAGTTATCTTTCATTTATCATATGATTGTTCTGTTTCATAAAGTCCTTCTCAATGACTTTGTTAATTTATATAATTCCAAAATTAATGAGATTACTGTTAATACAATGAGTTCCTTCCAGAACTCATAAAAACACTTCTTTCCTATTGCACACACTTCCAGTCCTACAAATCTAGTGTTCTCAATATTATAATTAGATAATATAAGTTTAGAGTTCACCAATAAATTATAACTATGGGCAGAGTATTGGTGCGTGAGCAACTATTACGAGCAGCTTGTAACAGTTGCAGTGGAAGTCTTGGCCATGCCTTTCTGAAAACATTTATTTAAGGTCTTAATTCTGGGTAGCAGTTAAAGTCATGCAGTTGAATCTATTATCAAATGTATTTTCAGTTACTATAAGAATTGCTAAAAATTTCCTATAATTGTGATGTAAGCCATATGCCAAGTTATTTTCTGATCACAATATATTTTTAACTCATGTGCTAGCATGCTGGGCTTGTTTGAGATGGCCATAGAATAGAATAAAAACATTACGTAACAATGAATTTTGTGGGTTGTGCGCCTCTGTTAGTATTGCTTTGATATTCAGCTGGGGAAAGTAAGTCTACACGCAGTTCACTTTTACTGATCTGTTTAAACACCAAATACATCCAGATCAAAAGAACCAGTAGCATGGAAAAGATTAATGAATTGAATCCTTAAGTTCTAGGGCTCTGTCGCCAGAGATTTAGTCGACATAAGCATTAACTTCAAAATTTGGATGTGCAAAGCATTTAATAAGGACTTATTAAAGTTGATGAAACTAATGGAGTGGAGGAGGTGGGGAACTTTTAATTAATTGAAATCCTAAGCTAAGAACTTGGAAATGTGTAAAAAGGGAGAAGACACATAATTCTACAGAATGGAAATGTTACCTTTGCTATCAAATTATTCTCGGTACCAGCAGATATCAACACTCACTCTTTTGTATACAATTTCTTTCAGTGACTTTTTATTGCAGTTTTTATGTTAACTTGTTTTGCTGTGAAATAATTTTTGGTTAAGATTTTGAAAATTCTTGGTATGATAGTAATATACAGGGTTATTCATAATTCCCTGACACATTACAAAAAATCGCCAGACGTGAATGGTGCAAAGGATACATACACATATGTTCATATTTGTATCAGTACCAAACAATTTCAAACTGTTAATCAGAAAATAGTGCAATTGAGCCACATAAAATAGAAATGAAGTCAGAAGAGTATGTTATAATGCTTAATATATGTGATATTGTTTGCAAATTCCTCAACATACAGGATATATAAACAGGTAGCATGGGTAGAGATACAGTGAATTAGTTTTGGAACCAGAATTAGTAACCAATTCCACTGATCATATTTCTTCTTGTGAAGCTGACTGCAGTATGGACTTTCCCCACTTTTTATGGAACCCATGGTTTCATTTCTGTGTTTGCAAGGGCCGGCCACTTCTATGCCTGTCCTGAGCCACATAACCCGATCTACACTGTCCCACCATACTTCCTAAGATACATCTGTTCCAAGTTTGTCAGCCAGAATAATGTGACTGAAAAATTGTAAAATGTTCAAAACAGTATGACAGCAGTAATAATTAATGATGCTGAATAAATGATCACTAAGGATATCAAATCTGATAAGAAACACAAAAGGGAGTAGGGAAGGATGAACACAGACACAAGCGCTCACAGCACACAGAGGAGAATCGACAAGGCTTTGTCATAAAATACCTGCTGTGATGTTGTAATTAGGAGGATGATGGTGATGATAATGATGAAGATGGTCTTATATTTATTGCACATATTTTAGACTTGTACAGTGCCCTTTTTACTGCAGATCTGAAATTTTGAACAAGTTTACATTTTGAAATTAGTTGTGAACAACTCACTATCCCTACACTACAGAACTGCATGTGACTTGCAGCTCTTGATTGTTTTAACTACGTAAATGATTCCATTTGCTATATTCATATAAATTATGATGTTATTGATTATAGGTTGTTATAAATAATACTGAAGATCATATTTAAGTATAATGGATTTCAAATGTAAAATAATTTTCTCTACATTTGTTTATACTGTTGGGGAAGTCTGTGTAAAATTTGACATTTAAACTTTAAACTATTTAATTTAAACCATTTTAACTCTTTTTAAATTGCTGACTGCAAGTTATATAACTTCAGCTTTCAGGTGAGAGCCATGTTACATGTTTGGTGTTAACCATTGTTTCAGCAAACATTTCAGTTGCCATTTTAAAGGTGGGTATAAGGTGGGGACAGTTCTGGAGGACTTAAAAATGGTAATTGTGATATTTACAGAAACATTGATTAACACGAAACGTTTCACACTGTTCTCACCCAAAAGCCAAAGAACTCCAGCTGCAAAAACCTATGAGCAAGAATGGCTGCAAAATATTTACACTAAAATATAGGAAAATAATAACTACTAGGAACATTAAATAGACGTTTTTAAGAATGATTTTAAAACTCTAAACTACTACAAGTAAACTCTAACATTTGTTATAAAGAAAGAGTTTATTGTATGAGTAGCTCATTTGTTATATTCTGTTACATTATTTTATTACATGTCTTAAGAAACTTGTCCCTTGATTTACCATTTAAGCATCCTTTCCTCCTATGCTTCTGTTCTTGAAAACAATCTTAGTATACTGAATAGACTCTATCTTCATAATACAGAATTTTCTTGAGCACTTGATAGTTATTGTGATGATCAAGAAATTCACGACTTCTTGGAAGGGGGGTGGGACCTGATGGTTTGTTGTCATGTTGACAGCAGCTGACCACAGGACCTTACACTGAGATAGTTCGATTCAGTTTAGTCCTTCAAATTTTATCTCCCTGAACCTATTTTAATATTATCTTCTTGTCTGTCCATCTCCCAAATGGTTGCTTCCTGTGAGGTTCTCCAACCACAAATTTTATGCATTCTTATTTTCCCCTTGCATGCTTCATGACTTGCCTATGTTGAATTGAAATATATTGTTTTACAACAATTTTATGATTTTAATTTATTTTTATCTTTATCTTTCAGTGATTGTTATATATTATATTACATCTACTTCATGAAATAGCATTCTTTACCGAATCCTGATTTTGAACAACACAAAACTACACTCTACAAAATTATATCCCACTCATTACACTCTTGTGGTTTATTTTCTCATGCCAAAACTATTTCTTTTCCACAGCTAACACATCTGGGGGAAAATCAGAAAAATTGGACAAGGACTCATATTTCTGTGAGTAAAACAAAAATTTAAGAAAAACATTCTACTAAGACAAATCAATTGCATCCTACAAAAGTGCTACATGTCCACAATGCACTATAGCATATAATAAAGTATCATACACATGAGTAGTGAAATAACAAGTAGCATAATAACATGTTATACTAGAGAACTGCATGATAATGCGCCCTAGCTGGGGAGCAGGCACGACTACACTTGTTGGCAAATGTTCACACACTTCACTCACTGTTGCAAGCATATGGCTCATTGCTTTACCTCCAGTGTTACCAATACACGCCTGGTTTGTTGCAAATAACAAACTTATTATAGTAGTTTCTTACAGAATGTTTACTTTTAACCCTGTTTGAAGCCTAAACCTACAGGCTGTGAAAGAACTGGTGGCCTGTTACCTGCACATTGAAAAATGTTTACAAGAGATCACTGTATGCTCAAGACGTAGGAAATGGTGAAATAAAATATGTGCGTGGTATCTGATGATATATTTGTCTCTGTGTGTAAGCACTTTGCTCTCAAATCACGTAGCAGCAGTTATAACCCCAGCACATGGTGGAGGTGAATGATCACTTATACTCTGGTCACTTGAGCCCTAAGGAAAGGGATTTTTAGCTGCCTGGAAGTGATGACAGAGTAAAATTCTTACTCTGACCAGGAATCGTCTATCCCAGGACCCTCTAGTATGTTGTCTTCAGGCCAGATGAATCTTAATTTACCCAATTCATTTTTTATTTTATAATTTGAAACTAGCCAAGATTTGTATATTTAGCTCCTGAATTAAAAAAGAAATGTTGACCATGATATTTGGCTCACGTGTATGGAATTTATAAACTACGTAACTCACCTGTGAAGAAGTTAGTCATTCACTTCACTTTATTGACTGTGGTGTCCCAACCTACATTTTGCATGCTGGAGTTATACATTTTTATATATATGAATTAAATTCAATTTGAGATCAGCTTCTAAGAATTGGTCAGTTTAGATTATGGCACAACTAAGAAGAATCTGCCTGGCCAACTCAATCAGTTTGCTGTCAATAGAAGCATTAATTTGGACAGGTTGACAGAAAATTTAAAAGAACGTGGACCACTGCAATGAGGTATTCATGTGGTTATTTCAGAATGAGCTGGTATAGATCAGTCAGTATATTGTCTGATATGGACTGGACCACTATGGTTCTAATTCCAGCAGAGGCAAAGGATTTTTCTGTAGCCTCTGCATCAAGACTGGTCGTGGGACCAACCCCGATTTGTTTCGAATGAGTATTGGGAGTTCTTTCTCCAGGGACAAAGCATGACCAGGGTATGACACTAAACACTCACCCCCATCTAGTGCTGAGATCAAGAATGAGTAGGAGCTATACTTCCTCTCCCCACAAGCACTTCCACAGCATGTAGCGGCATAGCATTACTTCACCTATTTCAGACTCACTAACATTTGTGGATGTTCTCTCATAAATGATATTGGGTTATTATTATAAATCTTATTAGTCAAGAAAACCATGTTTTAGAGCAGGGCCTAATCTGTTCCAGACCTGGGACTGTCTTTTTAACATACAAGCTGGAAGGTTACAAATTAGGACAGCTTATTGTAACAGCATGGAAATTTAAATTTAAAAAAAAAATTAAATTATGTCTATTATTGCAAGCAGGTTCATATGTTACCTGATAATATTACTTAAAATAATTCATGATTGGTAAGATGTTTAATACTTCTTTTATTAAGTGCGGCTGGGGCATGATGCTGACCACTCACCCCTATCTAGAGCAAAGGTTAAGAATGAGTAAGAGCTATAGCTTTTCTCCCTCAAGTGCCTACATGGTGTATAGTGGGACACCTTTACTTTAATTTTACTATGTCAGTTTTTTCAATGTAGGACATTTGTATGTACTCTGTATTTTATGAGGACCAAACACTTTCTTTGTTATATAGAAGTCATTACTTCTTTGATATATTAAATGACTTCACTGTATGGAAGTCCTTGCTGTAGGAAGGTTTTGGTGTATTGTTAGTTGCCTGCTGTTTCCTTGTTTATCATTACCCCCATATGTTCATTCATGTTAGCTGTGGAGCTGGAAATGTGATGCATGTTCTAACTGATCCTGAAAGTAACATAATAGCAAATATAAATTGTAGAACACATTACACTGCCCTTAAATACATGCTATAAATCCTGATTTAATACCTATTAGAATTTTGTTAGGTAATGGAACTTGCTTGTGTTTTGGAGATTAATGTTTTGTGATTTTTTAAATAATTCTGATATTACAGTGATGTCAGATTTGTTTTTCTGTAATTTATTAATGGCAAATATTAAGATATTAAGGTAACATTTGCTTTTGGCTTATATTAACCACTCTGGAACTAATGGAAAAAATTTTATTGGTAAAAATATCCTGAAAATAACACTTTGAAAGACCATCAGAATGTTTTTGTTATT
This sequence comes from Zootermopsis nevadensis, assembly GCF_000696155.1. The sequence goes on from NW_019059622.1 coordinate 360,601, forward strand.
TATTAATATTAACATTTTAATTAGTTAACAGAATACTATTATATCTGTCATTGGTTCTGACCATACTGTATTTGCAGCACATCAGAGGATGCATCTCTATTTACTTTGCATATTAATTTGTATTTTAACTTTTTTAGGTGACCGTGAACTATTTCTTTCTTTGATATTTGATGGTAGAGCAACAGAATGGTTTTCTAATAGAAACATGAGTTCCAATCAAGATTCAAAGTAAGTTACAATGTCAGTAAATTCTTTATATTCCATAGAGAGTCTGTTGTTTCTTACTAGTTATTTAAGGAAGTCAGTGTAATACACTGTTAAACACTCATTTACCATGAAACACTTGAACATATTTTACTTATTTTATTCATAATTTACAAGTATAAGATATTTAGTTTATAATGTTATTATATGTAATGGTTTTTAGAGTTATAGAATTATTCATAATATATATTCTTTTAATTGCAAATCAAAACTGTTACATCTTGTGTTTCACAGTTTGCAAATTTCTAAACTAAAAATAGATTTAAAGTTTCAGTGTTTCTAAACTTTTTGATGATTCCTAAAAAGTAAATCTTTTTATGCCAAGGAAATGTATAATGGAAAGATAGGTACAAATGCTGTTGCTGAATATAACTTATAAATTAAATTATCTACCAAATTATCTTTTTAAATCCAATAAGCAACACACAAGTTGTAAATTGTAAAGATTGCATGTGTTTTGTGTGTCAGTTTTATGCTGGACATTGTCACATGCACAAAGCTACACTGGCAATGTTGATGTTGATAAACTTATTTCTATTCCATACACTTTGTAAGATATGTTGTAATTTTTATTTAAGAAGAGGTACAAATAACTTGGTTTGGAAAAGACTTTCTTGAGCAACAGACATTGTCCAACATAAAATTGGTACAGGAGTATCACATACATTCAGAGAATCACAACACAAGACTGCCAACTGTGTCACTAACTCTACATGTCCTTCCTATTCACTCTGTTCACAATAGCCCCATTGCCATGCTGATGGTACTGCTTCCAAGGTAAAGTAACATCTCATTAACATGCCTAATAAAAACTTGTCTTGGCAGCGTTATTTTCTCAAGTGACTTTATGAATGGAACTCAGTTTGACCATGTAACATAATTAATGCTGACTGTGGTCTTCTGGTTGTGATGTGTAATCTTGTAGATAGTTGCCAGAATTAATGGAAAAAGATATTTTCCGCTTCTTCCTCTGAAATATACGTAGCCACATGGCTTGTTGTGAAGATATGGTCATGTGACATAAAATACGTCTTTTAAATTAAGATTTATAAATTCTTATTTGAAACATTTGTTTTTATATGTTGTGCATTTAACAAGATACAAGGAAGCTATGAAAAGTGTATGTTTTGAAACTGTCCACTACAATCTGCAGTATGCCTTTTGAGTATAATTTTTACAAATCTCTATAAGTAATCTTCAGATAGTCACTCTGGGTTCTGTCAGTTTTTGCTATGAAACAATTCTACACATTAAGAGGTTATGTACTGTATCCTGTATGTATTTTGAGTCATGATAATAAGTGACAGTGAAGAAGTTAACTGTTATTTTGCCTTTTAATCTGCATAACCTTTTTCAACAGGTTTTTCTGCTGCAGAAAGAGAATGATTTAGCTTTGTATCATATTTTATATGTGTGCATGTGTCATCAACATTGTCATTTGAATATTTTGCCTTAAGTGTAGCTTTTTTGTGTATCAGTTATTTCTACTATCAATATTTTATACACCATAGAAAGTTTGTTTTTACTGAAAACTAGCCTATAAAAATTTTCATACAGGTTCACAATAGAAACATGAAATGCTGTCATGTGATTGAATAAAGTATTATTTAAATACATAACCTTGTACAGTAACTACAGTTTCAGCTGTTCATTCAGATACCAGACACAGTTTCTCAAAGAGTGATTTGTATATTTATTCATGAATTATTTATTTAAGAACTCCTTACAGATCGTATTGAATTTTCAGAATATATTGTGGAATAATTCAAAAATTAAAAGCACATTTTAATGCATTCATGAATTATTCATTAAAGAACTCCTTACAGATCATATTGAATTTTCAGAATATATTGTGCAATAACAGGATTCAAAAATTAAAAGCACATTTTAATGCCATTATAACACAGTTTGCTATAGAATATAATGTGTTACAATGTGAATGTGTTCTAATCTATTTTCATGTTATTTATTTGTTCTGTATTATGACAGCAAGAAATTGATTGATTAATTAATTCAGTTCACTACTTTCATACTATATTAGGCATATTGGCAGCCATTGGAATCAGTATGGTCTACTATATCTAAACTTGGCTACTTTGATGCGCCAGAAGATCTTTCTACTACAACTAAATTTTGTATTTAGCATAACGTTGAGACTGATCTTGTATTATAGCAGGGTTTGGATGCAGAAACATGTAAAAAACTTGTGAAGTTTATTTAATTTATTTTTTTTATTTCATAAGCTGTCTTTGAAGTTGTGTCAGCACAGTACAGGAGTTACACGTGCTTAAACGATGGTGTAATGCAGCATTTACAGTGGCTTGCTGACGTTCAGAAAAGACTATACATGCAAACTTTCACATCCTGACTGATACATTTAAGGAAGCACACATGCCTGTCAAGACGTTACTTGAACTTTTGTTTTACTAATTCTCGCTGTTTCTCTGTTCTGGTGCTGAAATATGTTTTATTAACCATTTATTTTGTACTGTTTACAGATGCAGTATTTCTTGAGGTAATCCTGAATAACAATTTGAAAGCAGTGTTTTTTTACTAATATGATCCTGTTTTTGAGTAGTAGCATCATGTGGAAGTGGACTTCATTGGCAACATTTTAGAGGAACATGGTGCCTCCATCTTTGGTGTCAAAATGTGTAGGAAGTTAGGTTATATATGCAGGTAGATGTTGTCCACCCAGACTAATGTTCAAGGGGAAAGTGGCTGGTGCTATGGAAAGGGCTACTTCCTATACATTAATCCTGTTAGCTCAGATCAGGCACTGGCTACTCCCTTTCCAGTGAGACTCACAAGACCAAACCTGATTTGTATGCAACACAATTGTGTTCTCATTACTTAGACCTGCAAGACTAAGGCAGTATATTCTTCTGAAATGCTGGCCTGTGTTCTCATTACTTAGACCTGGAAGACTGAGGCAGTATATTCTTCTGAAATGCTGGCAACACAGTACACTTTCACATATTGCTAGTATCCAAAAACAGGATCAGCGATAACAATGAATGACTGTGATAGATTGAAATGAGCATTATTTTTTGTTCATGCAGCAACAAAGGATTTGTTTTCTATGCTCTGTTGTTTATGAAGCCATAATGTTCATGAATTTTGTCATATTTCTAGAGAAACATTATTATACAGAGATGACCAGTTACTGGAAAATTATATGTTATGCCTGAATACCACTCCTCAAATGCATGTAAGTGGCATGGCGCTGGAACCAGTTGAATAGCAGGCAGTATGCACCATGATGACTTTGAAGAATCTCTTTACATGATTTAGTCAGTATTGTTGCTTTATTTTAACACATCTTGAGATATTTTCCCATTCCTAATTTAAATATTGTCTATGAATCTATTCTGAATGTTATTTGTGGTGTAATAATTGTACACCTCATAAACAATGAGAAACAAAATGTTGTCAGTAGGTATTTTGCAGTATTTATGAGATTGTTGATTATAAAACAATTAACTCACTTTCATTTTATTCACTTCTGTATTCACAAAATCATGTAAAGCAAATGGGATTGCTTGATAGCAGTCTTATAATTTGATACAGAAACTTAACATAGCAGAACCAGGATTCTTCATAAAATATGAAAGATTTAGCCAGTAAGATTTGTGTGACTGCTCTTATAAAACGTAATGTCTCAACATGTATGATACCAAAAACGATTATAATTGTTAACATTTTAATAACGTGTAATGAATTTCACATATATGTTATCTACAAAGATACACGTGTCTTAAGATGGAACTGGCTTGTGTGTTTGTAGGAAGGAGTTTCAGCAGAGGTTTGGTGTCACAATAGCATTTGTTGCAACTCATAGTGGACTCACAAGATGGCAGGAATTCCCTGGGGAAGAGAACAGAGGGCAACCGTAAGTACAATAACTCTTCCTGTACATGAAACTGAGTTTAAGTCTTGAAAAAATTCCTTTAAAGTTGCTTAGTTTACAAGAAACTGGTAAATGACATGAAGCATATCTCCTTGAGATCTGTAATAACTGTTTGAGATTTTTCTCAGTATGGCATATATTTGACAGAATACAAGGTTATGTAAATTGTTTTATGTCTCTGTGCATTTTAATACTTAAAGTGTTACATAGCTTCATTAATAATATTGCTTATGACTCTGTAATGCAGTTTCTGTACTCTGTCAACAGTAGATTTGTGTCTGTTTTAAATAAATTCAAGATCAAAGGTGGATGATAAAAAGACTAAGAAAACATATAGAAGCAAATGAACATTTTAGTAAAATGGTTATCATACCTGCCTTGTATTTGGGACTTACTTGCTGTGAGTCTCTACTATAAGATTGACTGTCATGGCTGAATTTATGTGTGATTTTCCTTAGTTATTGCAGGAAAATACTTTGATGTCGTCTTAAAATAGGCTACAGCCCTTTTTTCCCAGACTCCCCAGATCACCATTAATGATAATCTTGTCAATTATAATTTGGTAATGCATAAACCAAGCTGGTAATGCAGTAATTGTAATGAATCATAAACCAAATGACTTTTGTGTGACTTTACATTGTTGTTGCTGAGTTAATGGTGACAGGACAGGTAACAGTTAGAGATTATAAATGCTTACAGAATGAAAGTCACTTATAAGCAAATTAGAAGGCTGTGTGTGATGTACATTAATATCTTTATGTGGCCATATTACACTGTACAGGCGTTTTGGTGATGTCCACAACAGAGCTTTAGATGAGATATGGTACAAGCGAGCTGTTGAGCAGCACTATGTGGATGAGGAAAGTTTTGTGTACTCTGTGCCATTCGATGATGGAGAAGGTAAGAAGTCCCTCTTTCAAAACTGTCCTGTCTCTGTTGTGACATATTATTTCTTCTGCATCTTGCACTTGTTTAATGTGTATGGTGGCTGTGGATTTATAGGCATGAATTAGCAGAAAGAATTGTGATAAGAAGTATGTAAATTTGTTTTGCATTGACAATGTGGCTTCTTCCATAGGAATGTATGAGATAAAAGTCTGAATATATTACTTTTGTTGAAATCATTTGTCATATTTAAAATCCTTGCAAACATGCCATATTTGTTACATTATACACATATTTTTGTAAAAGCATTTAACTTTCCAGGTTACAGGAATGAGACACTGGTAACGGCTAGTCATGCCATTTTCAGCCATAAGGCCCAACCTGATAATAAGATGTACAGGTCCCCAGTGGCTGTGGTGGGGTTTCAGTTTAGACACATGTCACTACATGCACTATTCAAGAACATCACCAGCACTGTAAGTTACACTCAGCGAAACTGATTTGCAGTTGAGTAAAAAAGTACAGAAATTTAGGAAAATATTGCCACGTGTTTAGTTTCTAGTTCATTCGTTTATTTAACAATATATTTTGAACTGCATGGGTTAGAGGTTTGATTTTTAATGGTGACTTGTCTTTGCTATAAACTGTATTCTGTTGTCTCCTCTTAGTGCGATAGTTGCCGCTTGACATGTGACTCTGATGAGCTGGAATGTTATGTGCTAGACAACAACGGCTACATCATTGTGTCAGAGTCACTCAGGGACACAGGGAAGTTCTTTGGGGAAGTTCAAGGCAATATTATGGAAATGATGGTTGAAGAGGGCCTGTACAAGAGAATTCATATGTTTGACTATCAAGCTGTTTGCTTCAGAGAGGATGCCACAAAGAGTAAAGCACCGTTCCTTATTACGGTGAGCTGCAGACTTTGTCATGTCATAAAATTTAGTCATGGGTAGGTTTATTATGCTTTATATTATGGTTACAAGTGTTTTTCTTTGTCATATCCTAATGTGAGAATGTGAAATTAAATATGAAAACTTTTAGTGTTAATAATTAAAGATGCAGAATTTAAGACAGTGAGGATGCACATACTGAAATGAGACACTGGATATGCTACGAGAATGACAGGTGTGTGGGGTGTAGTGTTTAGAGTCCCTTATTTTCCCTTTCTTCGTCTGACTTGAAGGCGTAAAGGTTAAAATGTATAAGATTGCAATTTTTGCTGTTGCCTTACTTGTGCATGAAATTTGATGTCTCATTCAAAGGAAGGAATACAGATTGCTGATGTTCTAGAGCAAAGTGCTGAGGAGAATATGTGGACTTAACAAAGTAAAAGTTAGAGGATAATGTATGAAAGGGTATAAAAAATATAATAATGCCTGAAGTTTCTTTTGTGATGAATTTCATTGTACTGAATTCTTCTTGTGTCTGTCCGTTTCAGCCACTGACGCATCTGAAGTGGATGTTGGAGTGGTTTATTGGTAACATTGTATGGCTACTTGTAGAAAGTAACTTCAAATTTCTATGGCACTTAAGTTGGGCATTTGCTTCAGAAGATGGTAAGTGTTGGATGATTTGTGTGTACCCAGTTTGATTGAAATAAGAATTTTGCCAATAGATTGGCTGATTTGCTTAAAACACTAGTAACTACTAAATTAATAATCTGCAATTATTTGAACTTTGATAGTACAACCTCAAGGTACAACATTGGTAATACTGAACAAGTTCTAACCATTTTCAGCCATAACCTTTTCTCTAAGATCAATTAAATTGTCATCCTCTCATTATCTTAATTTTTCAACTGGTTTCTCCAAAGAATTTGTATATATTTCTTGCCTCCTATCTGAGCTACATAAATCGCCCAACTTAATAATAATAATAACAGTAGCATAACAATATTGTCAGGATTTATTCTGTTCATAATTGTCATGAACATTGTTTTTTGTTACTCTCGTTTCAAGATATTTAAATTAATAACAGCTTAAAATTATTTGTAATATTTTGTTATACTTACACTGATGTCCTTACTGAATAGAATAACATTTCAAGAATTTATGTGCTCAGTCATCATCATCATCATCATCATCATCATCTTCATCTAGCAGTTAGGGTGTTAGGCTACTTTTGGCCCATTCTGCCCTCATTCATCTAAAAGGTTCCCTTGGTTTCTTAATCCATAAGGTTTCTAATATTTATTAGTTTTGGAAGTCTGTCTCTTTGCATTCTCTCAACATGCTGAAGTTGCCAATATGCAAAATGTCCCAAAATATGTATGTACAATGCTGATGTATGTAATAGTAGTGTGTATACATATTTTTGAGACATTTTGTGTAACTGTTATATTCTGCTAATACAGATTATCATGATGGCTTTGACATACCCACTGACATTACATTTGTGGAGATATTAGAAGAACAAAATATGAAGCCTACAGAACCGCCATATGAGAAACTGCAGATTAACAGGACGCGTCCTGAGCCGTGTGATAAGGAGGTGGACTTGTACCAGTTGCAGTCTCACAGTGACCAAGTATTCAGCAAAAGAGCAGATGAAGGGTGTGTCAGGTATGGTTCGAGTCTATGAATAATAACTCTTACCCTTGTAGAGTTTTATTGTCTGTCATTGATTCATACATTTCTGCTGTCTCATTTGTTGAGATTCTGTAATGTTGAGAGAAAAGGTGAAATAATTATGAATTATACCTTTGAGGCATATTGAAGGATGTGATTATGACCTACTTTAAGGTGGTGGCTAATTATTTAGCTAATTTGAAACTCCCTCAGTGTTGTTTTATAAATTAAAATGGCAGGATGATTATAATCAGTGCTTTCTGATGGATTTAAACAAGATAATGGATGACTGTTATTTGTGTGGTAGCAAGGATTGTTATGTAGTGGAGTTTGAAACAAAAAGTACAATTCAGTCTGTAAGCTGAGATAGCTTAGTCAGTATAGTGTCTGACTGTGGACTTCATGATCAGTGTTTGATCCCTAGCAGGGGCAAAGAATTTTTCTTCTATCTTCTGCATCCAGACTGGCTCTGAGGCCAACCCAGCCTCCTATTCAATGGGTACTTGGGGTTCTTTACCCAGGAGTAAATTGTAACTGACATGTGACACTGATTATTCACTCCCAGAGAAACAGTGAAAGAACTTGCAGCTGACATCCAGTCATTATTTGAACCAGGGCTGTCCCAACATGTGAGTTATAAACAGTATGTATGTTGTTGTCTATCACAAAATGTTCTGATACCTTGGATTTATGAATTCTATTGCAGGCCATTTGTTGTTCAGAAAATAAGTTTTAGTAACATGATTCTGGTAGTGGTGGATACATTGTGTACATTCCCAGAAGAAAAAAAACTCAGCATAACACCAGATGAAGTCCGATACAATAGTAGTTTGGCATGTTTTAAGGTGCACTCTGATCTCCCCCAGAAAAGACCTACTTCCTGCATAAAACAGCATCCTAAGGTGAGTGCTTGTAGACTTAGTGCTTCTCTGTGTCTTTGCATATTTTGTAGTTTTTTATACTGTCATTCTAGAAAAGTTTTCATAATTAAAATCTTGCTTTTGTTTTCCTTGTTTCTAAATAATCATGAAGACTCCCAGAGTCTTAAGTCTATGTCCCTAAGAACAACCCATATATCCGAGGGTGTATTTTTAATATAGCATTAATATGTATCTGGAAATACCTATCAAAATTTGCTAAGAATGGTAATAAATATGTGGCACTTCAAGGCACACTGTATATTGAGATTTTTGTTTCTCCACTTTCTGCAGGTTCATCTTATATTTTGACCCTATTTTCTGGTCTACATTAACATAATTTTGTATTATTTGCAGATTATTTATTGCTATGGTGATGTAAAACATGGAATAATATATACCACAAAATAGGAAGACAGATTATATTAACACAATTCTTGGGGCCACATTTTCAGTTCATATTCAGAATTGTGATTTATTCAGTGCTCTCATTCGTTATGGTTATAGTTAACAACTGTGAAATGTTTCAAATATGGTTTCAGGAGCAAGAGATTGAGCTGTGTGGGCACAGTTCACGGGTTGAAGTTAGCGTCCTGCCATTTCTGCTCTGCTGGCTCGTAACTTTCCTCCTTGGCACTGAACACTAGCCACGTCTTGGAGCAGGCAGCGAAACAGTGACTGTGATACATAGAAGTACTATGTCTAACTGTGCATCCATGTGCAGTACTGGCCATTTATATTTTTTAAAGATGTGAAGAAGTGATTGCTGAGGTGTTGTTCTTTATGTCCATTTCTAATAAATCAGCAGTTAATCCTAAAGTATATGTTTATATAATGTCTTTATAACAATGTTTGTCGAAACTTGTTGAATGAAACTTATCTTCATTGCAATCAGGTATACAAGATCTTTCACAGTCAATATATGTTTTCTATATTTGGTATACTGGGCTGAGATACTGTGTATTCTTATGGGTAGTTCCCAACATTTTAGAGTCGATGTTCCTCTGGAACGTTGGTAATCATCTACAAGATTACATGACATCACAAACCAGAAAACCAGGACTGACCTTCACTAATGTGAGAATCTCAAATCGCATAATGTTTTGATGTCACTGTTGCACATGAAATGAAGTTGTAAGAATAAATCTGAGTTTTTTAAAAAGCCTCTCCACACATAGGAACAGAATGGTTGGCTATTCTGTGACATGCATATTGGGCTAAATTCAAGAAGTTTTATCTGTGCAACTCCCAGGACTTTTCAGGCATCTGGGAAGTAACATGAAAATTGGGACAAATGAATATATAATTTCACATAGTCCATGCTATCACCATGATAGTTTGATGTGCTACGCTTGATTGTGGAGAAATGCATTGGAAAAATAATTTTAATTTATAGATTGTACAATTTATTTATTTATTTTGACTTTTCATCTGTAGATGTCCATGATTTACATCAACTAAGAATACTTTTCTATACCGCTACAAAACTAATTCAGTGAGTGTGGTAAACAAAGTATTAGATCATTCTGTTTTGTTAATATAAATTGAAAGTACATTATTATTAAGTTATACTTTTTATCTTATTGATAAAAACTGGTTGCATTGTGAGCATAAGGTAAGATTTTGAAATGTAAGTTGTTCAAAGATTCATGTGTAATCAAAAAGTTGTGATATCCTATAAGATTAAGCTATTGTCCAGAATACATAACTTTCTATTTGTATAGAATTTGTTTAGTTAAAGTCATTATTTATAACTAGTGTTAAATCCTGTGAAATTCTGTGGGGAGGTCCTTGCTGCCTCCATCATCAAGCAATATATAATATGAAATATAGGAAACTGTCAGTCAAGGCAGAGCCATAATCAAGCGAGGACCTGGGAGCCGAATACTCTGCACTGGTCTGGCCAAGTTTCTTATATCTCAGACCGATTCCATGCTCGTGGCTTACTCATCACCCTGATTATGGCAACAGCAAGGACCTGAAACGTTGGTAAACTTCTACTAGACTACACGGCGCTACAACCCAAAAGATAACCATTTTCGTACTCACTGCCGTGATAATATCAAATTCTATTAAGTAGTTACCTCATTTACCGATCGAGTTAATGATACATACCGAGGTTGTGTTCACTTATAAATTATTCATGGGCGGCAGCACAATACTAAGGCGCCAGAAACAATTTCATTAACTTCTTTGGATCCAATATGGCGGGAAGTGTGAACAAGGAATACGATTTGCTGTGAGAGAATTGAACTGAATTTTTTCTCCTTATTGTGTTTGGATGGTGGTTGTTGTGAGTTTTGAATATTTTTCTCATGAATACAAACATTTTTAGTATTCTCATCCTCCTTGTGTTCATGGTAACAGGTGGATAGCAGTGCTTACATAATGCTGCAGGAAGAACAGGTGATGACAAATGTGAGAAATGTGCTTGTATAATTTGAACATGTTGTGTCAACACACAGTAAGTTGATTGCCCTGATGATTAGTAATGATGCATGTGTAGGCTGTCAGCTACTCCATTTTGGTAGAGAGTGGAAGGGAGTTACGTAAATTACGTTATGTTAATAGTGATCCAATAGTCTCAATAATTTTTAATACAAAGTTTAGCAAAAGATATTTTTAGCATGAAATTAAACCCACACATTATTCATTGGGAAGTGCAGTGGATGTGGAAGGAGACTACAGCATGAACAATGATAATCATTGTGTTAAAGTAAAAAAGAGGCAATTATGTGGTACAAAAATTAACCTTTTATTTTCTCATAAGTCAACTATTTATTTATATATATGGGTATGACTCTACAGCTGGATTAATTCAAGTATTGTTGAAAATAAGAGACTTTGATAATTGTTACAGACATTTGGGATCAATGATTGGATGAATGAATGAATGAATAAATGAATGCATGTTGAATACAAATAGAATATAGAAGCTGTTCTTGTGTCCCAAAATGCAGTTTTTGAAGGAAATTAAAATAAAGTCTAAACATTAACAGAGGGAGTTTAGTCAAATGTCATTTTGGAGACTAGTTCTGTCTTCATCATCAGGGTACAGGGATACTGGGAACGTCCTGTTCTTCAAGTGCCTGAGCACTGCGGGTCCCAACTTTTTCATTGGCTTGATCTATAGACATTCGGTAGGACTCCTTGGACGAGGGATTGGCCCGTCACAAGCACAACACAGAAAAACAGGGACAGACATCCATGGCTTGAGTGGGATTCGAACCCACGGTCCCAGCGACCAAGCGGCACAAGGCCCACGCCTCAGACCGCGCAGCCACTGTGGACCCCTTATCATCAGGGTAAGTGTGAGGAATGGCCAGATTTGCTGATATGTATGTCAGTCACTCTCAAGACTGGCATTTTACTCAACATTGACACAACTGATCACGTGAGAAACTTTTTTAACTTTTACTTGCTGTGAATGTTTGAAGTTTTGCATATTTCCATCAACTTTATATTTGTCTTCTAGCATCATTTCCATTTTATATGGGTCAACAGATGGCATGTCTCCGATCACTTTCATCTCATTATCTTTCCATCCTTATTTCTTCAACCGTCTTGTTCTGGGATGTCCCATGAGCCTCTTCTCAAATTTTATTAAAATTCCCTTCGTGGTATCCTTGTTCAATCCATTCTGTTTACATATCCAAACCACTGCAATAATTTATCACCTATTTCTTTTAACACATTTTGAACTGTCAACTTCACCTGCTGATTAAATTAAAGACATGATGTATTAAGTTTGTTCTGAAGTATTCCACATAGCATATTAAAGATTAAAATTTGTTTGTAGTACCACCTAAAATCCAGTTCTGACTCCATGTTGAAGTACTGGGCTGGTTTATAAGGCATTGCTTGGACAGTACTTTATGCACTTCTAGGTTGCTCTAAAAGTCTGGAAGATGTGTACATGGAACTGCAAATCACTGGTAAAAAAGGGGCACTGTTCTGGTCCTCCATGTGGTGATTTGAGCATGAATCTGATATCTCTCAGTATATTTTATTTATTTGTGGTTTGTATGCAACTGCCAGTAGCTCAGAATTTATATCTTCCTGTAAATGTATAAACATATTTTTATTTATAAGCTACAGAGTTATCATTGTTTCTTTTGTCTTAGAATGAATTTTAATACTGTCACATACCCTGACCTTATCAAATTAAGGTTGTCATCATATGATGCGTGGTGAGTGGAAAATTTGGTTTTTGCTGTGGGGTTGTGATTATTTGAGTGCCACTTTGAATGTTTTTAGCACTTGGAAAACCTAGACATTTATGAGAGATTAACACGAAAATGGATTTTAGCAAAATGGAGTGGAAGGGTTTGGATTGGATTTATCTGGTTGAAGATCAGTGACACTGTATTGCCCATGTTTAATTATATGACTGATGTTACCTGTTCATGTTAAAAATAACAGGTTGTATAGCTTTGGGGGCATTGATCTCAGGTTCATATGCTAATTGTCTTTTGTTATTCAAATTGCAATGAGGTTATTGTTGTTACAGTATATATAATTAGTAAGAATATGCATTGTCACACACATTGTGTGGAAATTATAAAAATGACATTGACACCTGCACACATGAGGAGCTTCTTCATGTCTTGATGAAACTCTGCACATTGTGTTGCAATAGAACTGGAGGTTGATTGCTGCAGGATTGTCTTCTTGTTGATACTGTGTGAAGCCTTTATGTAACATAAAAGATCAGTCCTGTAAGATATCCAGACTTCTGTTGAAAGTAGTTGAATCAGCTGCAGTAAGAACAGTAGTAGTGGTGTGTGCACACACACACACCTAAATTTACATTTTTCTGGCATTGTTAAGATTTTAAGATAAACTTTAAGTTGTTCAGAAGTTCTGTGAAGGACCCTACAGATGAAGCCAATGTATTTCATTGAAGAGAGAGAGAGAGAGACATATAATCACAAGTTGTTTTTATTGTGTGCTATTATAGGTGTACTGTTTGGACAGACATCAACATGGTAAATGTAAATATGAACCCTGCAGCTGCAGATGAGGATGTTGTCATATCTGGCTTCAGTGGCCGGTTTCCAATGTCTGACAATATTGATGAGCTTCGAGAGAATTTGTTCAGCATGGCAGACCTGGTGCAACCAATGAAAGACAATAAATGGAAAAATGGTGAGTGTTTCAGACTGCTGTGAACATCACAATATTAATAACTTGTCATATGTGGGATTTGCTTTAATTTGTTTGGGGCTATTGAATCATGCTGTTTTAACTGCATATGTTACGTAGTATAATTTGATGTGAGAAAATGATTATGAATAGCAAGTAAGGATTTGGATGGAGGCGATTATGACTTGAATAAAAAATACTGTTCTGGCAGTCATTAGAAGAAACTGAGGAAAACCACAAAAAATTATTTTTCTCCTTTGTCACATTTTGGTGACACAATTGCAGTAGTAGTTTCTGGCATATTTTCAATGGATATTAAACTACTAATTCAAGGTTTCATGCAATAGATAGAATTAATTTTTCCCCAAAATATGACATGTTACTAGAATTTTATTTTATATTTACCTAATTATATTGACTGGTGTGTAAAAGTGGCATGAGAATTTTTGAATGTAAGTCAGTAATATCTTTTAGTGTAACATGTGACATAGAAGTAAACACTCTGTAAAATGATGAATTGATCGAATAATAATAATAATAGTCACTGCTGTAAGGACCAGTCACCTGAAGATGGAAATGGAGTCAACTCCTGAAATGTTATTTTTATCATGTCCACATGGTGTTCTTATAATAGTCATTAATTACAGGGAAACTACATGTACCATTACGTGTGGGGCAGATAAGCAAGAAGTACAAGTTTGATGCTGGCTACTTTGGCATTCACCACAAACATAGCACATCTCTTGATGTTATGACTCGCCTCATTTTGGAGAGGTCATATGAAGCTATTGTTGATGCTGGTAAGTTGCTAGTGTGAGAGTCATTCAGAAATGATTGGGACTTGCTTGTAATACAGGCTGAAAGATGATGACAGCCACACAGTCATGCTTCAGCACAATTTTTTACTGAGATAAATGCACTGATGCCATCTATCTAGTAACCTTATGGTGGTTGATCATCCAGGGAGACTTCATTGCATTTAGTCACTGTGAGACTGGGAGCCGGGGTTGCTCAGTCATTATAGTGACTGACTACAGACTGGACGAATGGAGTTCCATTCCCACCAGGGGCAGAGGATTTTTCCTATAGCCTCTGCATCCAGTCTGGCTCTGGGGCCCACCCAGCCTCCTGTCCAATAGTTCCAGGGTCCTTTCCTGGTGATAAAGTGTGGCCAGGGCATGATGCTGACCACTCACCCCTATCTAGTGCTGAGCTTAAGAATGAGTAGGAGCTATACTTTCTCTCACCCCAAGCGCCTACATGGCGAATAGTGGGACAGCTTTACTTACTTCTTTTTCACTGTGAGAACTTTAAATTTTAAATTTACAAAATATTCTAGCCAGTCTGAATGTGTTACAAAGTAAAACATCTTAACGGCTTTATTTTATGTGGTGCAGGTTTAAATCCCAGTGATCTGCACAAAAGCAATACAACGGTACTGACTAGTGCCAGTATCAGTGAATCAGAAAACACATGGTTGTACAGCAACTACCACAGTGGTTTAGAGTTTCTGGGGCACAGTCGTGCAATGCTGGCCAACAGATTATCCTTCTGGCTTAACATAAATGGTGAGAAACAATTAAACTTTAGCATATCCAGGAGAATTAATGGTATATTGTTTAAAATTATGCATATTATATATATATCACTAAATTGAGTAATTATTAATTTATAATTAATGTCTTCATAATTGTTAACACTCATGTTTTTGATGAGCAATGACCAATTAATATTTTGAACAGTATTTGCCTACCTCAATGAAATCTTGTGTGATTTTTTAAGTTTATCATGATGGGACCTTAACTGATATTTTATGTTTCCTGCCAGTTTATAAATCATCATTATTCTCACATAGTCTCAGTTACTGTGTTGGTTACTAGATTTATGGTGGCACAAACTTGAACCTTAGGATTATTTTCCAGCTTCAAGTTATGCGTTAACATCAATGGAGACTGGTGGGTTGGAAGCCATCACAATAGCATATGAAGGAATAAAGAATGGTCATTTTGATGCAGCACTTGTAGGGTCAGTCAGCCTTGTGCTGTTGCCCGAACTGTCATACCATTATAAAGAACTTGGACTTCTCTCTCCAGATGGGAAGACCAAATCATTTGACGCGGCAGGTTAGTGTCCTGGTGAATTGCAGCTGCAACTATCTACATGAAGATGAGTCCTTCTTAACAGAATAATCAGCATCAGCATATTTTTATGCTTTTCCTTGTAGATCCCCGACCCATATTTTTGGTATTATTCAAAGTGTTGTAGTGTTGTTATTACTGTGTTATTGGCCCTGGTCAATACTATTTTATAACCTTTTTTATGGAGAGTAAAACTACACCAAAATCAGTATTCACAGTTGTAACCTTATGACTTATTGTTACGGGACTCTGTTGTTTTATTTTATGGGCTACTAGGCCCCTAAATTTAATGTCAGTTCTTTTTCTGGGGATGCATTAAAGGTACAGTTCATGGAATAGCTGGGTATGTAAACAGTGTTGAAACATTAAAACACAGGATTATGGTAGAAACCATAATACCAGAAATGCACAAATGTGTTTGGGCTGAGTTAGACTGTAATCGTGATTTATATCTGTCACATTACAGGGGGTCATCATCATTTTTCTTTTTTATTTAATTTGAATCTGTGTGATGGTTACAAGAATGAAGCAATAAGAGGCTGAACTGTCTTGTGGACAACCTATTTTATTTAATCAGTTGGTTAATATATGCAATTAAATTGTGAAGAATACCTTTGCTATTTAGCAGGAAGTCTAGGTGTGTCTTACTTCTAGCTGATGGCTATGCCCGGAGTGATGGTGTGGTTGTGATGCTACTCCAGAAGGCAAAGTCTGCTAAGCGTATATATGCAAGAGTGGTGCACTCTGCAGTGGAGATATGTGGGGATAGGACGATGCCCCTCATTACACCAACACGAGAATCTTTCATCAGTCTACTGGAGCGTTTCTATGAGACCTGTGGTGTTGACCCCACTTCATTGCAATTTCTAGAAGCTGATGGTAGTGGCACTAAGGTCAGTTGAACTGTGGAAAAGGTGACAAGAAAGTGTATAATTTTGGAAACTGTTCAAAAGAATTGGTTTTAAACGTGATGTCCTTCTATTTTATGATTATTTATAGCACGAATGGTGCGGCTGTTAGAACTTTTGAGGTGGGAGAGGCTCTAGGTCACATAACTGCAGGATCTTTAAGTTCTGTGTTTAAATTGTATATTTAGCTTTATGTTTGGTTGTTTTAACTGATGAATCTCTGCAGCTAGATGTGTGCAATGTGGAATGGAGATTTACCATAAACTTGCCCACAAAATTTGTACGTAACGAATTACGAATTATATACACGCCCTACTTTGTCAGAGTATGTTGATGGCTGGGTTCCAGGATGGAGTCAGAGTAAATCCTGGTTGTGTAATTTCTCTTACTTCTCTTCTGTCTTGGTGATGGGGGCAGAGGTAGTCTCAGAAACTTTGGATTTTAACTTAATATTTACATGGTTGATCATCCAAGAAGACTTCATTGCATTCAATCACTATGAACCTTCAAACATTAACTGTGCAAAATACACGTTTCCTAAGTAGGATTTGAGGATGACATTTGTCACTCTGTGTTGCTTCTGCAGACTGGAGATGAGGAGGAGCTAAATGCGGTGGATAGGGTCCTTCTCCGCAACCGTAAATCTCCTCTTCTCATTGGCTCAGTCAAATCCAATCTGGGGCATGCAAATGCAGCATCAAACTTCTTTGCAATTGCTAAGGTGCTGATAGCGATGCAGACAGGTCAGATCCCACCCAACATCCATTACAAGCAGCCCTTGCCTACTGTTCCAGCACTTGTAAAGAACAGACTTAAGGTGAGTAGTACTGGACATTAATTACATTTGACTAACTCAGCTATGGTAACAGAAAGATTCATTCCTTTGGCTTGAAAATGCAGAATCAGTTTTGAAACATGAAGATTACTTCTAAGATTTCAGGTTCTCATTACAGTGAGAATGTCAGTTGTGACTGTGCGTAGTCTTTTAGGTGATTGCCAATATTTAAACATATTTTACATTTTTCCCTCATAAATTATGCTAGAGGCCTGAAGGGATGGAAATCTATAAAATTTCAGTATGATGAGGAAACTAGAAGAGAAAACGGACGTATATGACCAAACATCATTATTTATAAATATATAAATTTGTAAGTCCTGTCTGATTAACTCTGTCTGTTCAGGTTGTAACAGAATCAACACCGTGGGATGGTAGTTTGGCAGCTGTAAATGCAGTTGGTATGACTGGAGTATGTGGACACTTGCTGCTCAAGTCCTGCGAACCTCATACACTAAAGAAGAAAGACTATGAGGGAATCCCAAGACTTGTGGTAGTCTCTGGGAGGACACAGGAGGGAATGGAAGAATTGATCCGTAAAGTATGTGACTATGACATGATTTCATTGCTTTGAAGATTTGATGTCTGCATTGTATAGTTACTCTGTAATCCCAGACCCAACTCCCATGAGCATATATTATGAGAAGTCATTATCTGAGGATTCATTTTTAGTCAGAATAAAAAGGCATAATTCTGTGTCATTGCCCTGCTGTTTCTAGGTTTCAATGTTACAATGTTTACAGTTGGAGTCAATGCCGCTGGATGTGGAATTCATCAGGTTGATGCATGATGTCCATTCATCCAATATAAGCAACCATATGTTTCGTGGTTATACCATTCTTCCAGTGGGTGAGAAGCCATTCCATGATATTCAGGTATGGCTGATGAATTTTGTTGCATTTTAATGTTGTGCATATAGAAAAGAGGCATTTCATAAGATGATTTGTGCTTTTTGATTTGACACATTCTGAAGCAAAGGATGAAAAACCAGGATTAGAGGCTTGGATTTAATTTGGTAAGGATGAAGTGCTGAATACTGAGGGTGAAGGAAGGTTTTGGCTAAGAAGATTGGATGATGTATACTCCACGAATTCTTACAGCGTCATTAAATGAAGAAATGTTTCTTAATAAATTATGGCCGTCTTCAGTTCCACCAAATTTCCTTTTATGACAGCTTGTTGAAGGAGCGCCTGGTATTGATTTGTCTACCTGGAACATGTAAATTTCAAATTGGCAGTTTCCCACCATTTTTCCTAAATTTCTTTAGTTATCCTCATCGCTTCTCTCCTCCATTATTGCAGTTTATTAAGGGTCTTGTATTTTATGATTTTTCTTGTGCATTTCTTATTTGTAAGATATGCAAACATGTCCATGGATTCATTATTTCAAAAGCATTGCTTTCATCACTCTTATGCATTGTATAGGATCACTTTAACAGTTGTTAATGATTACAGGTATTACACATTACACTTTATCCTTGCAGCATGTGGATAGTATAAAACGCCCCATCTGGTTTGTGTTCTCTGGCATGGGAAGTCAGTGGCCAGGGATGGGTCGTGACCTCTTGAAGCTACCAGTATATGCTGCCACCATAGAGAAGTGTCATACTCTTCTCAAAGAGAAGGGACTGGATCTGAAACACATAATTACAACTGATGATCCATCTGTATTTGACACCATTCTGCACTGCTTTGTTGGTATTGCAGCAGTTCAGGTGGGCATAGTATAGAATGACACTTTTCATGCCATGTTGAAACATTTAAGTACATCATAAATGAAAACAAATTTGTGTGATATTATTTAGTGGTGAAACAAACCTTTCAGAGGTGCTTATTGCCTCCATTATCAGGGTGATGATGGAACAATAACTTTCTACCAGACTACAAAGTACAACATCCCAAAAGACAGCTATCTTCGTACTCACCTTGTGAGAACCTGATATCTCATGAAGTAAACTTTAAGGAAGCTACAAATTTCATAGTTTTCTCCTGTAACAGCTGGCACTGGTGGATGCCCTCTCAGCTCTAGGGATTGTACCTGATGGAATGATTGGACACTCAGTGGGGGAGTTGGGCTGTGCTTATGCAGATGGATGTTTTACTCTGGAGGAAATGTTGCTTGCTGCATACTACCGAGGCATGGCTTCTATAGAATCTGATCTTATCACAGGATACATGGCTGCAATTGGTGAGGCATTTGCTGCTTTCTGTTAAGCAATAAGTCTTTTATTAAGTTAACTCAGTAGTGAAGAGTCTTTCTTGAGAAGCTTATAGTCACTCAGCTGATCAAGAAATCCTCTGCCTTTCTTGAATCCCAAAGGTTCATTACCATGTTAAAAAGAAACTGCTATGAAATGGTATTCTGAGCCAGATTAATCCAGTCCACCACTCTGTATATGTTTATATATATTTCATTTTGTCTAACATTGATAACTCCATGAACATTCAAAGGTCATCTTTCTCATCATCTCCTAAATTACTTACTAGTTTATTAACCATTCTGTAATTAATTTATGCCTCTGTGTAGATGCCTGGTGGGCCTGTTGTACGTGCCACAAAGCAGAGCCTGTCTATTTTTAGAGCTCATCCTCTGGGTTGACATGTTGAACTTTTATTTTTTGTAGGTAGTGTGTTGTCATAGTTTATTCTTTCAACATGTTCTTTACATATTCATCTATAACATTATTTATGGAATTTGTAATTCTTACATTGTTTCGTAATTTATTTTATGGCAAATATAAGGCTTACTTGTACCTTCTTTCATACAACAGAAAAAATTTTGTTACCAAAATTAACAGAATGAAGTCTGAGCCATTTTATTTTAACTTCAACAAGTTATGTTTCCCACCTCACGTTTGTTATATCCTGGTACTGGCATCTTTCTTACCGATTGGAATGCTGATTCCATTAAAATTGTGCACAAATTCAACAAGGAAAGAAGATGAAGTTCCAGGAATTAAAACGAGAAGCAGAGAATAGGGAAAACTGGAGAGCTCTTTTTGGGCAGAGCAATGGACCTGTCGTAAGACAGAACACTGAATAATAATAATAACAAATTCATGTGAGTAATCTACAATTTGCAGGTCTGGGTGAAAAGCAGGTGAAGAACATTTTGCCTCCAGAGATTGATGTAGCATGCCACAACAGTGAGCGTAGCTGCACTATCTCTGGACCTGTGGAGCCTGTGAAAAGATTTGTGACCCAGCTTAAAGAGCAAGGCGTTTTTGCTCGTGTAGTCAATGTTGCTAACATTGCATATCACAGTCGTTACATACAACCTGCTGCACCTGCTCTGTTAAAATCCCTACAGAAGGTTAGAGAATACATTTAACTTTAGTGAACATGGAGTCATATACAGGAGATTTTTGTAAAGCAAATGTATGAGAATTTAGAAGTTCAAATGAAGGAGTAATTAGCATAGAAAAGACCTAAACTTGTACTGATTTTAGACCTGGTAGGTATAAAACTGACATTTTGCTTTTTGTCAGTCAATAACTGATGAAAACATACTTTATTGAAATATTTATATATGTGCAAAATACTGGCTGCTGTCTTCTTGTCATTGCGTCTCTCTTTGATTTTCTTGGACAAATGACTTGTTTTTGTCATGTTTAATTTGTACAGCAAAGAAGTGGGAACAAGACATGCAGTATAAATGTGGTTAAGGTCTTTGAAGACAACTTTCAAACATGGCTTATGTTTAACAAGATAGTAAAGAAGAAATAATATATGATTTTTATTCATTGTATATACAAATATAGTGAACGACTGGATTTCTCATGGCATGAGTCCCAGATAGTAATATTCAGAGACAGTATCCAAAATGTTGGAAACACATCCCATATTGACAGACATGATCGTGCAAGGTGACTTAACCTTTATCATATGGGAACAGGGGATTTAAATTCCTGTACTATGCAGCTGCAAGCGGGGGTTTAGCTTCTGGGTTAATGGTTTAGAGATATGCTAATGTGACATGGCCAGCTGAACTGCACATAAATCTTTGAGTTGATGTCTTTCATCATCTTTTTAATTTCACAACAAAAGTCTGTCATATGTGACTGAAGTATCACTCAATTCAAAAGTTGTTGGTGATTCAACTTTTTCAGATTATCCAAATTCCGAAACCTCGGTCAGCCCGTTGGATATGCTCATCTGTGCCAGAGGAGCAGTGGAACACACCATTAGCACGCTACTGTTCAGCAGAATACCACACCAACAATCTACTGAGCCCCGTGTTGTTTGAGCAGGCCAGCAGACACATTCCAGAAAATGCCATTGTCATCGAAGTGGCGCCTCATGGTCTTTTGCAGGCAATCCTGCATCGCTCCCTCAGTCCTCAATGTACAAACATTGCCCTGACCCAGCGTGCAAATCCACAGGGACTCCATTTCTTTCTGTCAGCTATCGGCAGGTATCTCACTTATATAAAGTTCTCCTACTTAAGTAATCTAAACCTGGATATGCATAAAATGTTTCTTACTGTGAAAATGGACAGAAACTGAGACCAAAAAGTGTACCTATGGTGCATATTGTTGAATTTTGTGTAGTTTCTCAGCATCTAAACCATTGTTATGTCAAACAGGTGTCCTTCCTAAATATGGAATTGTAAGTGTCATGCCAGTTTCATTGAATAGACTAAGATAGCAAGTAAAATGTGCCATATGTCTTAAAACTAAGAATGTGTAAAAAAAAAAGAGCATCTAGTGCATATTCTGCTCATCATCTTTTAAATTACTTGTAAATGTACATACATAGCTGAGTTGTCAGAGGATTAATGAAATTAGCATATTCAGTTGTTAGCACTGAATGTAAATATAACTTTTCTAGTTCCAGTGGTTGTGCTGTGTTGTAGAATCTACATGGCAGGACCCATACCTCAAGTGTCCAAGTTATATCCAGCAGTGCAGTTCCCAGTACGTAGAGGAACTCCATCCATATCACCACTTGTCACTTGGGACCACACTGAGAACTGGCATGTTATAGATGATATCACTCTTGTAAGTAATTGTTCTAATATTACCATGAGAAACAGAGAAGGGAATTTGGAACCTTTGTCTTTTTATATATTAATAACAAGTTTTTTTAACCAACATTTCAGAGGTACTTGCTGCCTCCATCATCAGGATGATGTTCATCGCAACAAATCACATGAATTTAGATCGATTTATAGAAATATCTCCTCTGCTTGTTTTATGAAAAAAATACCTTCCAGGTTGACTCATGCTCTGGGGAAGCTGATGTAACTGTGAGCCTCAGCCGTGCAGATGTACGCGTGTATGCTGGGAACGTCATTAATGGACGAGTCTTGTATCCTACTTTTGCATATCTGGTAAGATTTTTCCTTGCGTGTTCCATTCTATAAATATGTGTTTTTAAAGCAGTATAAAATAAATAGTTTACTCCACAAAGAACTGAAATAATTTTATTAGGGTGGATTCAGGAAACTTGTAGACTATTGAAAACCAAAGCGTTTAAAAGCAGGGCAGTTACATAAATAAATTATTTATACTCTCTCACTATTGTGTGATTGTTTTGTCAGACTTTCTTCACTTTTTAATTACCTTTGTATTTACAATTATTGGAACCTAATGATAGATGATCTTTTTAATTTATTCTGTTTGTTTTCACTCTTTCTCATATTTTTTTCTTTTTCATATTAACTCTTATTTTGGCTGATGTATAAGCATTTGGCACTTTTATTTTTGTACAGAAAGTTGTGTGGGAGACCTTGGCAGTGTTGCAAGACATATCACATACCAACTTGCCTGTTGTGTTTGAAAATGTAAGGCTACTCCAGCCACTGGAGATTCCTGAGCAAGGTATGTAAACACAAGAAACATTGAATAGAATCTGCAAGATGCTATGTATTTGAAGAAACTGTTTTATGTTTCTTGTATTTCAAATAGATTGTTATAGTCGTCATTTTTGTTTTGTCTATTAGCTTATTGTTTACAGTATAATTTTATGTTCTCACAATGGCAAGTATGAAGATGATGTCTTCTGGATTGTAGCACTGTGTAGTCTGGTAGCAGTTTACCAAAGTTACAGAGATGCCTCCATAATCATCATCATTTGAAATGTCTGTAAACTTCTACCAGACTACACGGTGCTACAACCCAGAAGACAGCCACCTTTTTATTGTTTATAGATTGTCTGATTTAATTCAGGTTCATTTCATCTCTACGTAATGGTTCAGCGAGGAAGTGGTGAATTTGAGATTTGCAAGGATCACACAGTCCTTGTAACAGGGAGAGTTAGAGCACCCAAGAACATTGGACAAGAGTATGTCAGAAAGTTGCCAACACCAGATGGAAGTGGAAGCATTGCTGTGGGTGGGGAGGAGGTATATGCAGAGCTGGAGCAGAGAGGCTACCAATATGCTGGTCTCTTCAAGGGAATTTTGGAGGCTAGACTTTCCAACCAAGGTCAGAAGTGATTGCATCTCTCAGGTCAAAACTTTTTTTTCCCCCTCAAAAGGCATAGTATCATTAATGCATTCGCTCAAGAGATATCATTCACTAATTTTCATAATATATTGTATTTTTAGGCAACTTCTTTCAGATTTCATTTATACTTTATTCTATGTTGTTATGTTAGAAAGTGAAATGCATTTTTAAATTGTCAAGAACAATACTACAGTTTTGTAAAAGTGTGTTTTATCTGCATTGAGGTGTGATAATTATACAGGATTAATTCCTTACAGTCGGTTTGGGACCTAGGTCCACAGAACTTCAAGTCTGTTTTTTTCTGTGATATTAATGTAATCAGTTGGTCTGCTTTAGCAGCAGCTGTTTGTGAAGGCAAATTAAGAATATGAAGATATTGCAGTCATGTAGTGAAATTATTTGATTGATCACAAACTTCCAATGACAATGGAACTAAGACCTCTGCTCATTTAGTTGTTGCTGTATCTTTGCAGCTGTTTAAGAATATCTAAAGTACATTGTTTAAGGAATTTTAAATAACTATCTAAGTAAAATTAAAGTACCTGAAGTGTAGAGCTTAATAAATTCTAGTTTCATTCAGCTTCCTGCGCTGAATTTTATTCTATATTGAATGCAAAATTATGCTGTGTTTTAAAGAGTCTCATTAAACAGTTCACTACATGTTGCAATAATAACTTTAAATGCATATTTTTGTATGTTTAAATTATTGTTACTCTTTGTCTTGTACAGGTTAGACAGTTGCAATCTTGTGAAACATGATTATGGTGCCAACATTTGTTTTCAAGACAGCTGTCAGGTATGCTTTGTTTTATTGTAGGCTCTGTGGCCAAAGTACAAATGTCAGACAACTGGGTTGCTTTTGGGGAAGCTTTGCTCCAGCTGGCGATGCTGCAGTCTGCAGAACAATACCAGAATCTGCACCTGCCCAGCACCCTGCAGAAGGTCATCATCAACCCACTGGAACACCATTCTGAAACACAAGGTGTGTCACGTTCACGTGTAAGTGACCTGTTGGACAATGAGACAGAAACAACGGTTTTATGCATAGGGTATGTACAGGATTCTGCTGCACGTCTCTCCTGTTCCATACCTCTGACTGCTTTGGTTCCTGAACTGATTTATGCTTTGTAAGTGCTTCAGTCTGAGAAGTACGTAGGTTTAATAAATATTAAAAATAAATTTTGGTCTTGATTGTTTTCTCTTGAATAATTATTGTGATAAAATTCTTACATTCTCAGGAGTTGTTTTCTCATGAATAATTCTTGTGATAAAATTCTTACATTCTCAGGAATCTTTAAAATATTTCAATACATCCTGTCTATAATAATGTTTTCATTAAATATCAGTATTTATTATACAAATGGAAGTATTTTAAGATATACATCTGTAGGTATATCAATTTGAAGGAAATTTTTTCCCCCAAAAATGGTTGAAAAGTGTTAAATGTGTCATCTATCAAATTTAATGATGGATTTAGGTTAGTGATAGGTTAATTTGAGTTTTATAAGTTAAATCTTGTAATATAATGTATGAAGTGTAAGTTTTTTCAGGTTGTCAGCCATTATAAGCTAGTGACATTAGTAATATTACAAGTGTCTAGTTCATAAGCATGTGTTAATTCTAGACAAGGAAAATCTGCTTTAGTAATGGCAGTAATTCTGTCAGGCTTTTATGCATCATTGAGTTGGATATAAAGTTTTGTTTGTTCTGTTATTTTATGGCAATATCTACTGGTGATGAAAAGCGTGTATAAGGTATATTTTGCACTCAGAGTTGGAAGCAGTGTATCACCGTTCTGTGGGTGTGGTGCGATGTGGTGGCTTTGAAGTGCAGAACATAAAAACAATTCCTCTGGATCTGCCTTCTTTCTGTCAGCTGAATTTTAAATTGGAAACAGTTAAGTTCTTGCAACACATCAATCCAGATGTCCAGGTGAGACAGTTTCACATTGCATACTTCTAAAACATGTACAGAGCTTGAAGTCACATTGAAAATTCCAATTGTAATTCTACAAGCAAATAAACGTGGTACCTTGTTCAAACCACATGTCTTTTGCATCTGTAACACAAAGTGTAATCTTCCCACAGAACATGCAACAATTTGTGGAGATGTGTCTGCAACTGGTAGTAGAGAACTGCTACCAGGCAGATAGAAATGCAAACATGACAGTAATTGAGATCATCAGTCATCATGAACCAGAAACCCTTGCCCCTCACCTGAGGACTGTTTTGTCTTGTTACTCGCAGGTATGACTCCTTTCAGCAGCTCTTATATATGTGTCTGTCCTATAAAAAATTGTGGTGTTTAAACATTCCTTAAATAACCAGAGAAGGTGAATGGATTTATTCATGTGTGTAGTTTTTTCAATGACATTTGCAAACAGAAAATATTTGTAAGATTCTCCACATTGAAGTTGGCTTCTGTTTTAAAAATTCTCGAAATAATGGTTTATCGGATTAAAAATATATGTTTCTTGTTAAATGTGATACATCTTATCAGCCATTTTAAGATATTTTAATGGTCTTATCAAAAGTTAGGTTTTTAACAGACGAGTCTCTATCAAAATTAAATTTTTATCAGTACGCCATTCTAACCTTCATTTCATCCAAATCCATAAAGTAATTTTGCAACTGTAACATGCTGAGAGACAGATGGATTTTGCCCTGGCAAAATCTCGTACTTGGCATGGCGTCTTTCTTTCTTCTTCAAGAAATTCAATTTTATGTCCAGCTTGTATTCAAATTCTTTATGAACAAGTTGCAATTCATGTTATAGTCTCTGTCTGACTGTCAGATTTATTTGCCTCTAGCCTTTAACGTCCTTTAAGATGGCTGTCGTCTGGATTATAGTGCCATGTAGAACATTACCAACATTTTAGAAGTCCTTGCTGCAGAAGACAACCATCTTTGTACTTATTGCTATGAGAACCTCAAATCCTGCTTATAATGTCCATTTTTTACTCTAAAGCCTTATGCAGTCTGCCACAAAACTCTCTCAATAAAAGTAAGCTACAATAGTGTAATTTCAATTAAAACAATAAAGTGATGTATACAATCGTAATGTAAAATTTTATGTATTTTCTGTTATTGGCATTTCTGTCTTGTGTGACCTATATGGTAGTGGTTATAGGATCGTATTATATGTTGTTGAAGGATGTGTGTGATTCTAATTGTAAGTGACATGAACCATAAATTTATTATAAAAATGACTATTTTGTTAAAAGGTTTATTAAAACACAATGAGATGCCGTATTAGAGAACTATGTTGTTATTTTTTGCTGATTTTATGTACATTGTCTCTTGCAGTCTACGCTGAAGAGAGTTGCTGCTGATGATTGCCAGCAAATCTTTGCTGAGGAAAGATCTTGTTGCCATTTGGTAGTTGTGACAAACAAGAATGTTCTGGAAAAGTGTCTCACATTGCTGGAACATGGTTTCCTGCTGGCCATTATGGGTGAAAATGAGATGTGGCAGCTTGAAGGCCATCTTGTTACTGTGGCAGAATGTTCTTCTGCCGGAAAGAAACTCATACTCCTCAGGAAGGTGAGATGTTGTGGAAAACAAGATGTCCTATTATTGCATTTCTTCATTGCTTTGTTCTGGATGTCTCGATGTTAGAACAGAAGTATAATACTGTGGCATGGTAGAGCAAATTTAATTTATTTGAAGATTGAAGGTTTCTGATGATGGTGCAACTTGTGTAAAATTGGTTTCTGGACATGTCAACTTTTTAAAGAAACTACAATATTTTGGAAGTTGTTGATTCTACTTCTCTCTTCAGGTGGCAGGAGGCGGAAAGTCTAATCTTTTGGGCCACCTACTTGAGGTAGTCTCAATCCAGAAAATGGAAGTAGATCTAACTTCTGAAAGGTTTTAGTTTTTTTAACACACTGATATGAAGCGTAAGTCTGAAATGTTTTTTTGAAAAAGTAAATGTACTCTTTGTCCAATGTCTTAACCAGAATGCATAGCTCAAGAACAGACAGTTTTCTCATACTACTGCAGTTGAAACTTAATGGTATGTAAGTAGTATTCCTAGTTATGTGAGATACTTGTTAACTCTAATGAAGATGGTTATGTAGAATGTAACAGAACAGCTAGTTCAGTTTTTTCATTTGAAGCCTTAAGATACAAAAAGTTATTTTGTAGTTAATGAAAGAGATATACTATTTGATAGATGAATTATATTATGCCATGGAAAAGAAAATGTAACTTTATACAAAATACATACAAAACAAACCACAAGAGTACTTTTTGGAATATGGAAAAGCTATTATTGTTTGCCATCTCATGATGTAATATTGTGTGATGCAGTTATATGAACCAAAGAGACAGGCAGTCCAAGTGATGCATCCAACTGGAGATGTTCTTTCATGGCTGGAGCAGGTGAGAGTAGCTGGACCTAGCAACAGGCTGTATCTTGTGGCAACGGTTAGTCAGTGTGGAATAGGCATGTTGCCAACATTTGTGAGACAGCTGGTGGCAGATCCATTGCTTGCTCATGTCAGGTAAGCACTCATACTATCTAGGTCTTGAGCACCACTGTGTCAGGCAGTTTCCCAAAATAGTATAAGAATAGTATTTTACGACTGAGGATGCATTTTTAGTGGCATAGTGGCCTTGCTGCCTCCATTATCAAAGCGATGAGTAAGCCATGCACATGGAATTGGTTTCAGACATAGGAAACCGCCAATCAAGGCATACATCTGAAATGTTAGGAAAATTCTACCACACTACATGGCGCTACAACCCAGAAGACAGTCATCTTCAGACTCACCAGTGTGAAAACCTCAACAACATATAAATGACATATTATATTGATATTCTATTCTTTGATCTCAATATTTTATGCTTTCAGATGTTTCTTCTTGTCAGACAAGACTGCCCCATCATTTTCTGTGGACGAAAGTCCTTATAGACAACAGCTGTGCCAGGATCTTGTTACAAATGTGTATCACGGTGGAGCTTGGGGTGGTTTCCACAGTGTTTCTGTGGTATATGCTGACATTCCACGTACATTGACAGTTGACTCACACTTGCTATCAGTACAGTGGTATGTATCTTCTATTTTGTAGCTCAGTTAACATACTAAGTTTTATCTTCAGTGGTCCATATTCAGAAGATTTTAATTTTTTAGTTTTCTTTTTCCTTAAATTACCCCATAGTTACATTATTCATGTATTCAGTTTATGAAGATGTCTGTCTCCTGGGTTATTGCACCATGTAGTCTGGTAGACGTTTACTGACATTTCAGAGATGTGCCTCGATCATCAAGGTGATGATGGAGGCAACTCTGAAATGTCAGTAAACTTCTACCAGACTACATGGTGCAATAACCCAGAAGACAAACGTCTTCATACCTGCTGCTATGAGAATCGCAAATCTTACAAAAGAAAATAATGTTTGATTTAGATTATTGAAATCACAGGTTGTATTCAGAAACCTTGTTTGTACATGAAAACCAAGGGCACAGTTAAACTTTACAGGGACTCAAGCTAAGAACTTTCAACTTCTTGCAGGATGAATTCTGCCCATAAATAGGTTAATATTTTGTATAGTAACTCATTTCACAAAACCTGTACTGCCTTCCTTGAAAAGCTGATAGTTTCTCATGTGGTCAAGAAATTAACTGCTTTTATGGAACCCGAAAATTTATGTTTCTCTGAAGATTTGCTGTAATGGTTGATTTATTGTACCAGTATTATCAATATGTTGGCCATTGTCCATTGTCTGAGGTATATTTGGTGTATGTGACATTTAAGACGTTGGCTGTATTTCTGTCTCTGACTATTGGTTGCTATTATACTGAGGGATTTTTTAATTTTATTTTCATGTTGCATCTGTTGTGATCAGAACTGTAACCTGACACACTGACTACTCTAGAAAACTTCGTTTTATTATATTTTCATCCTGCCAGATTTATGTTTTGGTTACAGTATTGAAGATGTGAAGGTTCAGTACCTGGGACTTAATCTGAAAAGCATTGATCTTGAGGAGAGAGATGAGGTGAGATTATTAGATTAGATTAGGTGTAGAAAGTACTGTGTTATTTAAATTAACAGTTGAGTGAATTGATTTTTGGTAAAATGTTGAAGAAGTTTGCATAGAGCAAGAACTTCTTAAAGTGTAGCAAAGCATAACAGCTAATTCAGGTCCTGAATGTGCGATAATTTTTATTTAATGAATGGACACAATTCTTTTAATGTAAATGTGTTGTCATAATGGAATCAAAGCTATTAATTATTAATGCAATTAAGGTTTGAAATTCATAGAAATTTGATGACCTTTCCTCACCAAAGTTTTGCACTGTATAACATAGGCCACCAGCATACATGGCATTGTTTATGTGCAATGCAATCCAATTCGGTGGTTTTTAATCTTTTATGGTCATGGATCAGTATCTATATTGTATGGTACAAATAATATGTCAGTGTCAGTCTTCTGTGTTGTGACATTGTAAATGGATGTTAATGTTTCAGAGAAACATTCTGCTGGCATATTTAGAGCTGAAAGTTTAAGAACCATGTAGAAGGCTGCGTGGTGTCACAACTCAGAAGACCACCATTTACATTTTCACTGCCTTCGGAATCTTAGTGATTTGGAATTGTATTAGATATTTCTTTTTACATACTTTTAATCTGCTGATTTACTAAAATAAGCTTCTAAGGGTTCATAAGTACCATGTTAAGTATCCCTGTTATTGCATGTGAAAGTCTGCTTCTTAATTATTGTTTTGTTATGTCATGAGTACTACACTTCCTTTCCTGATATCTGTTTGTAGTTACTGCAAACTGACAGACATGCCAATTTGCTGGAGTTCTCTGGCAGGTCCACAGATGGACAAGAACTGATGGGAGTTGCTCGAATATCTGAGCACACTCTGACAAAGGAACAACATCTCACCTGGAATGTTCCTCACAGCTGGAGCCTGCAGCAGGCTGCCACAGTCCCTCTGGCTTACTCTACGGTAAGCAGCCGCTCAGTGCTGGGTTCTGATGACATAAAACAGTGATTGGGAACTGGATTTATCGAGCGTGGTAAAGTTTTGAAGGGTTTTTCATTTAATGACATAGCAGATATGTGTGTGTGTGTGTGTGTGTAATTAGTATATTTGGGAAAAAACAACCTTGCATTCTTGATGAAAACTTAAAAGATTGGAATTCTTACCATTTTGTTTGGAATCTTTTACCTTTCTGCTGCCTGCACAAGAACCCAAAATTTTTAAATACAAAAAACTATAATTGAATGTGTTTTTTTTTTGCACATTCATGAAACTTGGTCTCTTGCTGTAAGGGGAAAACTTAAATTTAAGGGTATTTGAGAATAAGGTGCTGATGAAAACGTTTGTAGTGATATGGGTGGGACATGTAGTACACATGGGTGAGATAAAATATCAGAAAACTTCAAAAGAAGATACCACATGATAGATAAAGTTTGCAGTGGGCTAGGGGCAGCTAATGTTCAAATGGGCCTTGAAAGAAAAATTTATCCTATGCCAGACTTAGGCCTCTCAGCCATTAGTCTATTTCTGGCAGCCCAATACAGATTTGAATCGGCGATAAAACCAGTAAAATTTTCTGCAGTATTAATGTCTACGACGTCACTAAGACCTGGGTACATAGTGAGGTGGGTTGGAATTTCTTTACCTGATGAACAACTATCAGCTTTTCAAGAAGAGCATTGCTACATGTAGTTACTTTTTTATGTATATTATTGTGTATCTAATTCTATTGCCAATATGAATTATTTGCAGGCTTATTATTCGCTGTTTCTGGTAGCCAGAATGAAGCAAGGGCAGAGGGTGTTGGTCCATGCAGGCTGGACGAGCACTGGACAGGCTGCAATAGCTCTGGCTATTGACTATGGCTGTACTGTTTTCACTACAGTTGCCAACGAGGAAGAAAGAGCATTCATCAGATGTCGATTCCCACAAGTTAGTGACATGCGTAACTTAGTTAGTGTGTGGTTAAAGCGTTAACATCTTCTTCAGTGTTTTCATAACAGCTAGGTTAATCCAGAATGTCAGGGTGCAGGGAATGTATGTGTAAACTGTGTAATCCAGTATGGACTGCACCTTTTCAATCTTATTCATCACTCACATTGTTTTTATATCTGGTTATATTTATATTACAGTTAAATTGGCCCCAATAAGTTTAGGCTTATTATTTAAACTATTAGGCATGCCAAGTACAGAACAACATACTTAATTTAAACAGCCTTGCCACATCTAATCACAAAGGCAGTAACACTTAAGTGATTGGTTTGCTAGTTAGAGGATACAGCGAAAGTAAGGGGTGTGACAGAGGCTTAATTCAATCTAGTACATTTGAACTAACGAATTTGTCTTGTTGTTTGCAGTTGCTGGATGAATATATCTTGGATTTAGAACATTTTGAAGTTTCATTGCTAATCAAAACCAAAGGAAAACGTTGTCATGTGATACTGAACACTGTAAGTGGTCCTGACATTTGTAGTACTATTCGCTGTCTTGCTAGACATGGTCGCTTCATACAGCTTGCTCAAGCAGATCTAACCAGAAACAAGGGTGTAGGTAAGACAAAATATAAAAAATGCATTCATTATTATTGAGTTAATTAAATATTTGATTTATGCTCTTAAGTTAAAATTGAGCTATTGAGGTGTAGATTAGGTAGATAACTTTAAAAACTAAAAATTATCAGTTGCTGCAGTTTCCTGTTTTTTTACTTATGAAATATGATGGGCATTATCCTATACAGTATTATCTCTGCTTGCATGTCAGATACCCTAAAGAGTGCTCTTTAAGTGAAGAAGTTAGTTTCCATGAGAAGGGTTAACTCACATATGATAAATTGTCATGGTCATTTATTCATGTAAATTGTTTATATATTTGTATCCTGTTAACATTTTAAGAAACCCTGTCTTCATCTGCTGTGGGTGTTGTCTGCCATGTTGCTGTTGCTGACCAGTAACTATGTGAACATATAAAATGAAATGGCACAAGTAAAGAAGCAATACACATTTTTCAATTGCTTTAAACTGAAAATGCATATATAAGAAATGCATAAATGGACAAATACTGTTCAGAGTGATTCAGAAGTTCATGTGCACTTGTAAGAACAACTCTTGTCACCACTTCCCACGCTTGTTTTTACAGTAGCACATGGACTTTTGAATCACTCTGTATTTTTTAAAGAAAATTAAATTAAGTGTTGGTATTGTCTTGCCCAGACTTTTTATTTCTTTTATATTTGATTGAAAATCACATTCACATTACAGGGATGGAGATATTTCTAAAGGACACAGCTATTTTTGGAGTTGTAACAAGCAGCCTATTTAATATGCCATCTGAATGGAAGAAAGCTCTGCACTTTGCTGTTCAGGGTGGGATAGAGAAAGGAGTGGTACAGCCCTTCAAGTGTGCAGCGTTCCCTAGACAACAGGCACAACAAGCATTCAGGTGATACTGCTGGCTTACTTTACCAACCATGACCACTTCCTCCCATAGCCACTGCAATTCATCAATCGTTAGTAATACAGTTATTTTACGTTATGTAACCTGAGCTACTGACTATCATTAAGTAAATTACAATAATAAAAAAATTATGAACCATTCTGTCATTAAACATCATGCAAGAGTTTCAATAATGTGCATATGATATGAATAATCTAGTGACTTCTTTATCTTCATACTGTTATTTTACAAATGTAAGAAAACCTTACTGACTGAGCCAACTACATGATGAGGCATGTTTGGTTATGTAATACATATTTAATTGTGTGCACTTCTCTAGAACCTTGTCAGATGTCCATCATATCGGCAAGGTGTTGCTGACGTTGTCTGCAGACGGTCACTCTAAGATGCAGCAGTTCAGGTTCAGATGTGACCTAAAGAGCTCCTATCTAGTGGCTGGCAAGTACTTCGCATTATTAATACAAGAAATAATTTTGTGACTTTGAACAATAATTTCTGCTTAGACAGTGGTAGCGTTTGAATTACATTATCAATGTCCTACTTATGAAATTAAAATTTTCAAAACTTGTTGTGTTTATTTTCCATCTTCTACAGAACTTCCAGTATAAAACAGTATGATAATTTATTGAGTGCTGCGTGTTGCAGGAGGGAAGGCCGAACAGTGTGTGGATGTTGCGGAATGGTTAGTATTGCATGGAGCTTGTCAGGTGGTGATTGCATTGTGCTCTAAATCAGTGTCAAACCAGGTGACACGACGAATCGGCCTGCTGCGGTCATGTCACAATGCTCACGTGGTGCTAGTGTCTACTCCTGCAGCTACTACAGTCACCAGTGCTACCAACCTGCTACATGTAGCTACCTTAGCTGTAGGAGGGAAATTAGGTGCTATCTTCATTTTGCCTGCTGTGAGTTTATGCTTACGCTGTTAGATTAGTAACATTGACTAAGAATTAGTAAAATGCGTCCTTTCAAAACTGCTGCATTGTACCATCTTGTCTCACTTTCATTAATTTCCATTTAATATTGCGAACTGCTATCACTGTAGTGTTACCAATTTTATCATCATCACTTTTTCTGCGCTTTTTATGTTTTCACAGTATTATGTCATTTTTATTCCTTCGCAGTACAAAACCATTATAACAGTACTACATTTATCTTTACTGACATGATATAAGGGTCTGTTTTATGTATAGTTAAACTAAATGTCAGTGCAACCAACATTCTTTAGGAAATTATACACAGATCAAGGAGTTATACATTTACTAAGTTTGAAATCAGTTCCAAAAAATAAATTCCTAGACTTGCACTGCACATGGCCTACTTATCACTTAGTTTATATGAATATCTATAGGACATTTGATAAATTGCTTGTATCTCTGGACATGAATTTATTTAATTCATTTCACTGTGTAATTTATTAATATTATGATTGGTTAATGACAAAACAATTTTACAAAAAAATAACAGTTTTTAAATGGATTCTTTGCCATCCATCCAACTTCTCATAAAAGTCTAGGCTTTGATGTTGTATTCCAAAGCGACTCTGTTGTGGGGGATGGTACTGACTGATATGTCTGCTTGCTGTAGGAGCTGACAGATCATGAGAATGGCATCACAGCATCTGCAGTGTTACATCTGGATGCTGCATCTCGTAGCATCAAGACATTACGCCACTTTGTGTGTTTGCTGTCAGAGGCAAGCTGGTGGACTTGTGAAGCAAGGCATCGTGAAGGATTGCCAGCTCTTTCAGTGCACTGGCCACACAGCAAAAGGAAAGGATTCAACTTTCGGAATTCACTGCAGATACTGGACACGCTGCTCACGACAGAGAATCAGGACCAGATTGTGATAGTGACTGAGGAGAAGTGTGATGGTGATAGGAGCAAAGGTACTGCAGCTGATCCAAGTTTTCAGTTTATTGGCCTGAATGAACATACCCAAAAATCACAATGTAACACTAGCTTGTAATGCTTTGAAAGTGAGGTAGAATTCAAGTACTTGGAATCACAGTAACAAAAATTACATAAAAGTTAAGAGCAGATTAAATTTAAGGTTTTGATTTGTATTATTCAATTCAGAATCTTTTATCTTCCCATCTGCTATCAAAAGCTAAAGATTAAAATGTATAAAACTATAATTTTACTCACTGTTTATATGGGTTTGTACTTTGAGCTCTAACCCTAAGGGAAGAAGACAGATGGAGTGTATACAGAGCCAGTTTACCCATTAGGCAAACTAGGTGGTTGCCTAGGGTGGCAAAGTTGGGAGTGGCAACAAACTGAATGAATAAAGAAATAAACAGAAATAGCATAAAACACAATACAATAAGAACCTTAAACTAGATTAGAAAGAGAAAAACAGAAGGACATAATAAGTGTGTTTTTGCATTTGTGGCTTTGTAATGTGTCATCAACAATACTTGGTATTGTATACAAGTACAGGTAGCCCTTTGTTTTGCGCTGATTCAGCTGGGCTTATGCTGCATGGAGTCAAATTATTTATCTAATTATTAACTTGTTCTGCTGTTTCACTGTTAATAAATTTTGCTTTATATTGGTTCTTAAGGAAACATATGTTCATAACCACAGAGCACACATCACTGCAAATGTTTCAGGTCTTTCAGTAACTTCTGTGGACGCATTCTTGCCAACCTCCTTAAATGAACTGGCAGCATTTGGTGAAGACCTGTTAACATGTTCTTCATGCTGTCTTGAGGAGCTGCCATCACTGAGTCCTGGAAAGGCTTTTGTTAAGGAAGTCCCATCAGTGTTCATTATTCCTGGGCTTCAGGGCCCTCCGGCTGAGGTGCTAAAACCTCTGGCAAGACAGATCATGTTTCCAACACTCTATGCCAAATTACCTCAAACCATTGGTTCTTTAGCTGAGACTGCTAGCATATTAGTTAAGGTAAGTTACATCCATGCTTGTACATTGTCAGAAGTGTGTTGTGCTTAGATTTGACTTGATTTTGAGAAAAATGCAAATGGACTCTAACAAGTGTTTCACAGAACACATCACCATCTGGTTTGTAAGGAACTTCTTTGATTGCAAAATACAGTGTTTACTTCTTTTGACTGTCATAATCATGGGAATTCATTACCAACCCATTGATTCAGGACAGACTGATCAAAATCTGTTACAAGTACTACCTACTGTCAATACACATTTATAGGAAGTCCTTTATACACTGCTTCTTGTGTTGTGTTGTAACAATCTTTATTTTAGTTCATTCATTTTTCAAACTACTGTTTCAGCAAGTCCAAGCAGCTCAGACAAAGGGCCCATACAACTTAGTGGGTGTGTCATGGGGTGGTGTCCTCACTCTAGAATTGGCAAAGATATTGGAAGAACAGGGAGCAAAGACTCGAGTGGTGCTACTAGATGGAGCACTAGAGACGACACGCAGCATGGTAGAACTTCTCAACCATGGG
The DNA here is from genome assembly GCF_000696155.1 of Zootermopsis nevadensis. The sequence continues at coordinate 397,505 of NW_019059622.1, forward strand.
GCAAGACTAGATGCAAACCTCATTTGTAGGTTATTGCAAATAAACAACACCAAGGTAAATGCCAATTTGCATATTATTTGTCATCGTGTATTTAATTATGGGTGTCTATCAATTAGTGGACAGTTTGAAAGGTGTGTAATTAATTATAACAGTTATGAAAAACTTGTGTTCTACAAAACAGTCACAGAATTCAACTTTTTTCACATGTGGTCATGGAGGTTCACACATAAAATAAAATTTCAAGGAAAGAGACGAATGGGATGATCCAGATGGTTTAGCAAGGTACTAGAAGGTGTCAAGAAGAGAGGGAATGGCTGGCCTGAAATTAAGGCAGAAGAGATATGGGGCATCTTCCATTGACTCATATAAAATAGAAGTGATGTTAGAAGATAAAGAACAGCAAAAGAACTAGCCAGATGAACTGACCTAATGGGGAATAAAATCATTGTAGAAACAAGCTGACTGTGGGTTATAGACAAAGCTTTACTCTCTCTTAAAATAAAGTTCTTACTTTATATTTGGGATGTCCTGTGTTCAGTTCTCAGTCTGGAAACTTGCTATCTTGACTGACGTTTTTCTTGGTCTTAACTCAGCCCTTTCAGGCAAATTCGGAGACAGTGCCTTAAACAACGTCTTGATTTTTTCCTTCCGCATGTTGTACTGTAACTTATTATCTTGTTATTTGATGTTGCATAGCATGAGCTACTGACAGCGTAATTAAATAAACCATACATAAAATCCATTTAGAATTCAAAGTTATGTTTTTATGTTACAGTTTTGTGACTCTGGTGTTGGAAATTTGAAAACCAAATTATATAGAAACTGTTTGTCAACAAATATTTTGATGAAGGTTTCCGTCTTCTGGGTTGTTGCGCTGTGTAGTATGACCTCTGAAACGTTGGTTAACATCAACCAGACTACACAGCGCAACAACCCAGAAGACGGAAATCTTTATACTCACCACTGTGAGAACCTCAAGTCTTACAAATATTTTGATACCAGTTGCATGAGGAACTGCTGGAGCTGCCAGACTGGTCATCTCGACTGAGTCGTGCTATGTTAGAGCTACCTCACAAGATGCAAAGTAGGGAGGAGCATCTTAGAATTGCATTTACAGCGTTGGCAGACCGAATCTCTTCTATACTTCAGTACCAACATTCAGAAACTCTGCTGTCTGGGGAAGTAACCTTGGTACGACCCACCAGTGAAAGTGAAGATAACTGCGGTCTCACTAAGGTAACACTTTTATTTTCCATATTTATTGTAATAATTATAAAAATGTGGAAATACAATATGTTCACAAAATTACTTTGTAGTGTGTATGACATTGTTCTTTACTTCTACATCCTTAACAGAATAGTGCATTTTGATTACTCTGCATACACATTCATATTTGTTCTTTTTAACCTTTATTGTGTGGAATAGGAGATTTAACCTTTCGTGCTACAGGGCTGCCAATCAATCTTTAACTCCAGATTTAATAATTTAGTGTGCTGCTACAACTTACGGTAAGCTGGACCACACATAAGCTGTGACACACAGATGATAAAGGTTAATATTTCAGGTTTCAGTGTAGTTTCTTTTAAAGTTATCACACTGAGGAAGATTGCAGGTTCTCATGAAAGTGAGTATGAAGATTTTACAGTATGACGATGTCTGTCTCTTGGGTCGTTGCACCTTAAGGCCGGGTAGAAGTTTACTGATGTTTCAAAGGTGCTTGCTGCTTCCATCATCAAGTTGATGAGTTGAATAGAAGAGAGTCATCTTCATATCTCGACAGTCTCATAATTAGTTCTTGTGTTTCCTTTACTGGGAGTGTATACAATAACTCTGTTAAAATTCACATTTATTTGAGGTACTTCTTTCTTTGAATCTTGTTGCAGGTTTTCAAACAGACAGTCAATATCTGGATGGTTGAAGGCAATCATAAAACCATTCTCTACAATCGTGAAACAGGAAAGATCATCAATAGTTTTGTTACGTAGCATGTAGGAGCAACAAGGTTACCGCTCAAGTCACCTTCCACTGTGAAGTAATAGCACATATGTCAGCTCTTAAATATATCATATTTTCGTAGCTCATGGATTGAAATACAAACTTGATTTAAGCTAATTTCTTACATAATAGGCAAGTGCAACAAATCTGATTGCTTTTAGTACAGTTTTAATTTACTGTCCTTCCCGAGATTTGATTAATGCTGGTAACTGTATGAAACACTGTCTGTTACTAATTACAGTCATTATGATCTGTCGCACTAAGTCACATTCATGAGTGTAGTGTTCATGTGTCGGCTTGCTTGATTATTTTAAAAATTAATTTTGTTATTTTAATTGCATAACCTTTGTTGCATGCATATGCCATGGTTTCATTTATGACCGTGTATCATGGAACATGAAGTATGATGATACTCAGCTTCCAACAATTTTCGTAACCTCTGCCTCAGAATTTGACTAACACTTTTGAACTCACACTGCACTAGTCAAATCTATGTGCAGCATTCTGTGTGTGAGGTCTGTACACAGGTAGGCTAATGAACTTCTTTCTTCGTACCATGAATAAGCTGCTTTCCATGCTATATCCAGGATTTCTTTTTAGTTAGTGAGGAAGATTTAAAAAATCAAGCAAACAAATTTGAATTCCAAATGTCTGATTTTAAGTGGCCATTGCAAGTCCTGAAAGCTATATTTAATTAAGATTATAGGCAGAAGTGTCCGAAAATATTTTGATCAATTTCAGAGGGTTCAGACTAGGGGTTCTCAGATCTAGGACCTCATTCACCCTTGTTTATAAACTCTCAGGCCGCAAGATCATAAATAAGGAGGATTAATTGAGACTTTGTTGTGGCATAAAATTTGATAGCAGTATATTCAAAATATTGACTGTCGCAAACAGGCTTACAAATTACTTAGTAACTTTCTTTAACAAAATCAGTTTTTGGTAAGGTATAACAGTAGCGTTACTTGAATATTCTTTCAGTATCAGGTTTTACTTCTGTTATGATTCTCATGCATCCATCCAAGTATTTATCAGTAAAATACATCCTGGTTCTTTATTTGACATTTTTCAGTCACACGATCATTTTCTCACATTTGATGTGTAATGCCAGATTCTGGCAAAATTAATAAAATGTGTTTCTTGAAACCAGATAACTATTTTTTATTGTAGAAGATGATTCAGTATTGAAAGGAAAGCACACAGGGCACGTCAATCACATTTTGGGAATGCAGTTGAGAACCTCTGGTAAGGACTGTAGTGAATCACTTTTTTGCTGTTGGGTCTTTGACTATGTTGATGAATCAGGCTTAGTAATGGAAAAATAAGAATTAATATTGTTCATATGTGGGAAAATCTGGTAAGTTATAATCACATGCAAACAGAATCCGGTACACAGAAGAAAGAGAACTTACAAAAAGGCACAGAGACACGTGCATATACATATATCACTTATACACTATAATTTGCTATTAGGACTGTACACCTGCTCTAACATTATTGGTTAGGGCAGTTTTTGAGTTTGCAACTGTTGTGGAAGGTACAGCTACAGTGCATGCATTGTAAATAAACCTCACAGTCTAGCTAGAGGAATCATCTGTAATAATTTTATGCTGCATATGGTAGGTACATTTACAAATTGGGAAGTTGCCTAATACTTCATTTTTATTGGTTTGTTTGAAATCAGAAGTCATTTTCATCGAATTTTAGATTCTGCTTTGCATTCTGAAATTTCGTTTTTGATAATACCGCCTTGTCATATTGCAACAATCAATTGTTCTATATGGTGATTACACAGTTTCAAACACAGATGTCAGCATTGCTGCTTTGAAGTAGTAGCTTGTCAGACATTCTGCCGGGACATGTTAGAGGTTGCGGGTGTTTGTAATTTTCATAACTATGTTTGTTCCGGTCGTATGTAACAATTAGTGTTTAAATACTTGAAAATGAATACTGTAGATCCAGGATTGGAGGGTGGAAGTGGATTCAACATTGCGTAAGTAGAATCATATCGCATTTTTGTCTACTTGTTGTAGTTTGTTGAAATGTCAAAAACAAAGCGAAATTTTTCACAAACTTCCGCCCTACGAGTCACCATGCAACATTAACTTGAAATAACTGTTTCGTGCAGTTTAATATTGGCAGCATGTTTGGCAAACATATTCTAGTAACACTAAAGTTACTACACTGAAGAAATGCTATTCTAACCTAGCCAGTCAACCAGCTCTGGTACAGTAGTGGGTTTTGCGTATAGTTACCAACCCTAGCATTTTGTACGGCTCTCTAACCAACTGGAGGGTTTGGCAATTGTTGCAAAGATATATCCCTGATTTTGGGACGTTCCGTACAGGTGGTTAACACAGGATTTATAGTACTGCATTGTAAGTTCAGTAATTCATGTGGCCAGACTAATTTGTCAGAACCTAATCATGTAACATAAGCAGGTAAAGACAGCCTAAACACAGGAGTACTGCGATAGAGACCTTTAGAAATTTAGTTCGAGGTAATGATAATGTGGTAGAACAGGGTGGTCCAACTTTTTTTCCTCGCTCGGGCCAGAATAGTTGTCCTGTTGGACCCAAGGGCCAAGAAACCCCCATTGTCACTATCTGCTTTATCGTTATCTTTAATAATATTTATTCAGAAATGACAAATTACCATTGCATATACTGCAATATAAATTCTATTTAAATGTGCACAAACTACTACAGAGTTTTATATTGTTTTAAATTTGCTCCTGCGACAATTATTTTTAATAAATTGGTTGTACTAACTAGTAAAAAAAAATAACATACTTTCGCGTGCCGCCAGTTGGACCATGCTGTGGTGGAGGATTCTTTAACAGGGAAATATTGTTCAAAGAAGGAATTTGCTGTAATTTCTTGTGACTGAATTCGAATCGAGGTACGTTTTATATCGACAGCAAATGGATATATTTGAATGGCAATAATCTGTAATCTGACAAGCTCTGAGCCATTGTTATATATTTGTTTCTGTTTTCCACCGGGGAGCGCCACAGTCGCTAGGCGGTGTCGCTTGGCTCCTCAGTAGAGTTCGAATCGTGGTTCGCGTATGTTGTGGAACATCAGCAGTCGTCATTGACTCAATGATTCAGCGTGCCAGGTTGAGATGACGAGTCGGGATTCAGGTAAATCGGCAACAAATAATTACAGTTTGATTCGAGGCCCGGAACGTTTTCAAGTCTTGTTTCTTTCGAAACTTTATCGTTGATGCCATGAGAAATCGATATTTGGAAATCGGAATAGTGAGATTATGAACTTGAACAAAGGCCAAAAGTGGGAGTCGTTGCTGATTTATTTATCTATTAGCCATTCAGCAACACATTTAGAAGGTGCAATTAAGCATCATTTATATTTTAAGTAAAATGGCAGTGCATGTAGTAAGAATAATATAAATTTATGGCAAAGCTGTCTGTTTATTCCGGTTCGTACATACTAAGGTTGTAGGTATATAAAGCATATTTAAATTCTTATTTATTTATAGTTTATTTAACAACGCCCTTTCAGTACTTCAGACTGTGTAGAGTCAAATAAGAGGATGATAGTGAATAATTAATTGGAATGTAGAGTCAAATAAGAGGATGATAATGAATAATTAATTGGAAAGGATGTGGAAGGAAGCGGTCGTGGCCTAATTTAAAGCACTATCCCGACATTAGCCTGGAGGGAAAGTTTGATGCTGCGAATTCTGAGACATCGTTGTCGCAAGATGGATCTTTCGTATGATAAATACAAACAGACGATACAATGCGATCGTCGGTTTGGTGCCGAGGGCCAAATGCTCCGCTGTCTGATCTGTGCTGAATGTACGTAGTGATTGAGTATTATTTACGGAATTTACTTCCAGTAAGCTGGAGAGTCGATATTTTATTGTACGTTGATTTGTGCCGTGTTTCATCCCTGAAGATATTATCGTTTTATTGCGTGCAGACGCCAACGGTCTTACTCCTGTTTGCCTTTTGAAAGTTGCCCTTTAAAGTTGTAATGATTTTCTCTTTCGACATCAGAATAGACAAGTAGTACATTTAATAGGCGACAACTACCATCTCTCACCTTTTCTTATTATAACACTCATTCTTGTTTCTGTGAGTTACCAGCAGAAAAATTGTGGAACGTAAATTATACAGATTAATATTGAAAGGGAATTTTTAATCTGTTTAAATGACTACGTAATTAGGTAGTGAATACTTCGTATTAACCTAAAGGCCGCATATATTTCAAATTTTAACCAAGGAATCGACTAACATTCTGTGATGTGCCTCTGCTATAGTACCAGTACACTTAAGTGCGCTTAAAATAAGACAGTTGTAGTGAAAACGTCTTATCCTTATTGCCCTATTATTTAAGGAATCGCGCAACACCAAGGATTAGCCCTTGGATGCTTATTCTACATAAGTGTTTCATCTTGCTGCAAAATTTGAATAGCTTTCTCCAGCTTAATATTCTTAGGCCAGCATAACATAGATTCCTGCCTTGAGTGGTGTTCGAAGTCACATTACCAGAGTCTGAGTAGACCATGCAAGCTTTAGGGCGGTATCGCACTAGGATGCCAACGGGAGGCCATGGCGCAGCTGCCAGCATCTCGGCCAAACTCAATGCATTAATTTAGTAGTCATATATCGCACCTGGCATCCGTCTGGCAGCGCTTCCAACTTGGCATCGCTGCCAACCAAGATGCCAAGTTCAAATGCTACTGGCATCGCTGCCACGGCCAAAGCCAAATCAACATCACATGACAGTCTGGCCAGTCCATTGACGTCCGTGCGTGAATGTGCTTGTGTGTATTTCTGTTTCTTCCAAACGTG
>NW_019059622.1:418704-463707 GCF_000696155.1 Zootermopsis nevadensis
TTTTAACTTTTAACTTTACACCTGAAGATGGTTCAATGTAACCGAAACATGTAGTAAAAAGTTGTACCAAATATGTAAATGATATTTTAATATCTTATGTATAATTTTATTTATATACAATTGTGATTAGACGGGAAAAAAACACGAATAATTAGATTTGGGTTATTCGTTGCACAATTTGACTGCTTCAAGATCAAATCTCGTAAGTTATCTCTTCGGGCAAAAAGTTGTTAAATTAGAGGACTGGTGTATGGACACACGCGTCTAATTTATAGACCCCAGAGAATAAGACTGTATGGGAAACAAAAGGCCGCTAAATAATTTGATAAAAAAATATTTCTTTTCTAAGTAATATGGTTATGAACTTCGAAATGACACAGTAAGTTCATCGCAACGTTTTTTTTTTTCAGATTATAAATGTCAACTGCAAAGGGCGATTAAGCCAGGATGATCATATATTTAAATTCGATGTTCTGAATCAAAACACGTCGGTAAAAATAAATTCCTTGTCCCGGTTGGCTTTTTTTTTCAGTCAGGTATATCCTGAATGCAAGTCACACTCGTTGGCGCTGAGCCGACCTGTTCGGTTTACTTTGACGTTGATTTGCCTGTAAAGTATAGACGCTCGCGCGCGTTGTTTCAGGTCACAGGCGATGCCTGTCACTGGTTACTGTGCAGTCGACCTAACCTTTGCTTCGCTGTCTGTATAAATACAGCTTTCATCTCGGGGTGAGAACGAAACGATCTTTTGAAGTTCTCGTACGTTGGAGTTAAAAATGATAATGCAGTATTCGGTACATAATGAGGCATCCGTTCCACCTTTGTACATTTAGAGTAATTATAAACTTACTTGAGAATTCAAAAGTTCAAACTTCGTTTTTGTTGAAGCTGTGAATATGTAATGTGTACAAAATGATAGAGAGAATTCTGCTCTGTGTTCGCTTGTATTGTAAAGGGGCAGATGTCCAAACAGCAGTTCAGTTCTGATAAAATTCTGCTAAGAATACCCTCATCCACTTTCTATTACAAATTATCTAGAGATTTGTAAGACTTGAGGTTCTCACAGCGGTGAGTATGAAGATTTCTGTCTTCTGGGTTATTGCGCTGTGTAGTCTGGTCGATGTTAGCCAACGTTTCAGAGGTCATACTGCCTCCGTCATCAGGGCGATGTTGCTTTCTACTGACTATTATTAACGCACCGGTAGAGTTTACCACAATTTTTAATATTTGCTGTGAATTACGTTGTTAAAACTTGTACTTGTGTTAACCATTGCTGACGTGAGTCATCGCTCACAATGCTGTGAACAAGTGGTCGACGTTCGGGGTAGAGCAGATGTTTCCTTCCAGGGTGTTACGGAAAACATCTTCCACCATCGCTCGTCACTTGTGTTCCGTGATAATCAGCTGTACATTGCTTTATTCGTATCGAATTTTCAGCACTTGACTCAACGAGCATATAGAAGGTGTCATTAACGCGGAACCAAATGAAGATTTACAAGACGACATTAATTGCATCGTCATATTGCAGTAATAAAGTGGGTTCTTGGATGTTCAGTCTCACGGATTACAAACTGAGGCACTGTCGCCGATAACCTAGGCGTTGTCAGACGCCCACCTTGGGCTTCTGCGGTCTGTGGTTTCCTAGCAACACAGACGACTTTTAATGTAGGACGAAACCCTTGACGAGATTCCATTTTCTCTGAATTCCAGAGCGACGGCCCGGGCAAAGTCCGCGCTCCAGGAATTCCACGAAATTGGCCCGCAGAGAAACTTTCACTCCAACCACTGTTCTGAATAAGATATGGTCAGGTGACCTTGGTGGCCATAGGTTGTTTCAAGACGACTAATCTACTTGATTCATTAAAGATTTCCACGATGATCATTTGGGCTAGATGCTGTGTTGACTTGTTGGTAGCTACCGACGTTTAGTAGGAATATACCACCTCCATCGTCAGGGATAAAGTAATCCTGTTTCATGGAATTAGACAATGTTTTGTTGCTGTCAGTAGATTAAAGGTTTCTTGTATTTTTTTTTCTCCAGAACGATATTTTTGATTGAAGAACTCTCACGAAACTAACCGTGTTGAAATTCTGGACCGGCGCCCAGAGACTGGCTGCTCTTTTATTTCGCTCCTTCTGCCAAGTTCGTGAAGAATCACATAAGGGATTGTGTTTTCATACGAGATGTAAACAATTTAAATGACAGGATTGTTCTTTTGTCCTTATTACATGACGTGAAATCAGACATTTTTCTTGGATTGTAGAGGCTCCTACCAACACTGGAATGAACATTGCTAATACTTAGGGCGCCCGTTTTTCACGATTTTTATCCAGTATCACCCATGTCTTATATGCATAAAATCCTTTCCACTGTCTCCAGAAGGTTTTCCCACCAAAAACTGTATGCATCTTAGCCACACGCCCAAATCATCAGAGCCTCTTTAAACCTCATTTTATGAATATTTTTGATGAGAAATTTGTTTCGAACGCATGTAAATTATGAAGATTGTGGCCTTCTGGCTTGTGACGCCGTGTTGCATTGTGGTTTCCGCCCTTTCAGAATAGCGTTTGAAGTCATGCAGGTCGGGGGAATGAGGCGTTTGTATAGGCGGAAGACGTCTAGTGAGACTGAGGATAAAGTGGACAGGAGCAAGATAACATAGAGGTCATAGAAATGCAGCTCTTACGTGGGCCCTAATAAGGGCCGGTTTTGGAGGAGTGTATTTTGGGGTACAGTGAGAGCGAGTGTTGAAAAGGAAGGGGGGAAAAGGGGCGTCCTGTGAGGACAAAAGATGGAAGTCAATGCTACAGTCGGTGGGCGAACTACGCCAATAGGTCGCGGAAAGTGGGACTGTAATAAACTGAACTCATGAGTTATTGGAATGAAGCTGTGTAACCTTGATTGCTACGAGGAAACCAGACGTCGATATATCGACCCTACATTCGGCTTTTCTAACGCAAGGCGAAGAGTGAAACGCCTCGTTGCAGTCTGTGCGCGTTAGAAAACGGCGGTCTGCTTGAGGAGATATATTTTATTAACTAGCAAAAGTGTCTATTTTATTCGCAACCGAAACGAAGTCCTTTCGAAATTAGGGGCTTTGAATGACCAGGAGGGACATATTTTTAATGGAGCGTTTACCCTGCGATAACAATAACGCTGGTGACATTTAATGTTTTCTGAAGAGGCCTGAATCCCGGCACCTGCAGCCTTATAGGTTGTCACCGACGTTTCGGAAGAAAATTTAATTTCCATCTTCAGGGAATTTTTGTACCCTGAACATGGACGCGGCAAGTTCCTCCAAAATGTTGATGAATGTCGACGTCATAATTCAGAAGACTGCGATTCAAATGTTTATTGTTGTTATGACCTCGGGTCTCAACATTCGCTATAGAGTTTATCTGGTTTCCATAACAGCTGAGAGACTGTTGGCTTCTGAAGGAGGACTTTGTTTCATGGAGCGATTTGTGTCGTAGATCGACGTAAAGCGCTGAGAGCGACTCGTTCCTGAGGTTAAGGCCGCTCGAGAAATTTGTTCTTCGACGCATTTGATCGCTTCTTGCTACATTCTCCATCCGTTTTGTTAATCATTCCGCCATTATCCTGCTGCCTTTATTACAAACACTTTCTATGTAACGAGCCTTGTCTACGTCATCACAGCGGACTGTGTGTAAGGGCGGAACACGTGACAGAGCCGTAAGGATCTGTTCTGCTTTGAGAAAAGTTGAAGGCGTTATGGCGACACGCCTCATTGCACAAAGATATCCCCGTGCCTACGGCAGTATCTTATTACCATAATAGCAACACGTGAATAGAAAATTTTTCTTTTCTGAGAACTGCCGGCTTCTTTGTTATGACGTTCACTGGCCAAATCAATATTTTCTGCGTATTTGTATGGTTTCTGAAGGTCCTCATAAAGCAAAGAATGCCAGGTTTTCTAAAAAAAAAAAAAAAAAAGATTTATCGCTACAGTTCCTCTAGTAATTGGTTCTATGATTTCGAAATTCATAACAAGCTCAAAACTTTATCGATAGGATTCGAGTACTTCAACTGTTAAGTTATTTTGGTTTGGTTGAATGTATTAAGTGACAATTCATAAGTTACTTAAAGCACACTGCACGCGTTTAGAGGAACTTGCTCGAGATGGATCCACTTCCCTTGAAAAGATTGTTTGGCATTAGGAAGGTTTAAGAAGACGAACAGCAAATGGAAATAAATTCGACATATCGGTGTTTGGTCAGTGCTCGTGATGAAAATTAATTTTTTGGGTGCAGACACAAATAATTCTTTCGAAACCTACAAGTGCCATTAGGGTCTCGTAAGTAAGAAGTTTGCGTAGAAGAAAACCCAGAGAAAACCATGTATCACATATGTTACTGCCTCATCACTATACCGCAGGAAAGAATCATAATATTAAAACAATTTAATAAATTATTTTAAAAAGTGGTACAAGAATGTCTCTCTCTCTGTCTATGTTAATCGCATGTTTGAAGCGTCTTAACATAAATCTACCTCCTTATAATACGAATAATGATGTGCGCGTCTGATAAATCAAGAGACTTGCCCCTTACGCTGTTTGATTAGACTACATGCTATACACTGGAGTCGGAGAAGTTGCCGTTCAGGCACGGCGATGCGTATCTTAGTTTCTTTACACCGCTCCTCAGTTTTTGCATGGTTTTATGAATCTTCAGTCTAGGATTATTTATTCTTATACTCTGTAATTCAAGTTTATCGTTATATAATTATTTTCCATTTGCTTGAATTTACTGTATTTTCCCTGCTGCTTTGTCCAGTGTGTGACTGCCTTTGATGTCACATTCTTCACACAACAAAAGTCACTGAAACATTTTATTTCAAATCCTTCGGTCAACGAGACGAGTTTGTTCTGTGAAGGGCTAAGACAAACTTGTCGACCGTGGTTTGATTCCAAGCTGGGTTGTGGGTTCTTTCATTCACCATCTTGTCCAGAACAGTCTTCTAGACCGAGAGGACCTATTAGTTGATATAATTGCGTCATATTGTGAATTAAAATTTAATTATTCGTGTGGTTTTTTTCCGTCTAATCACAATTGTATATAAATAAAATTATACATAAGATATTAAAATATCATTTACATATTTGGTACATCTTTTTACTACATGTTTCGGTTACATTGAACCATCTTCAGGTGTAAAGTTAAAAGTTAAAAATTATAATCTTATAAACTAAAACTTAATTACTGTTGTTGTGTAACTTCTGATGATGTTTACTTCCAAATTCATTGGAGTGAGGGTATATTTTGAAGTGATAGTGGTTTAACATTGCCCTGCAACGTAAATAATTTAAAAATATTTTTAAATATTACTGAACTTGAAAGGACGAGTATAGAAGACAAAATGTAGTAAAAAGATGTACCAAATATGTAAATGATATTTTAATATCTTATGTATAATTTTATTTATATACAATTGTGATTAGACGGAAAAAAACACGAATAATTAGATTTTATTGTTATAAATTATCCGGAGTCACAATGCGGTGGACGGGCCCATAGGGCATTGTTTGCTTTCGCTAAAAAGGGGCCTGTAATATTTCCGTATCCGTGTGCCCTATTGGCACAAACGTTTCAATAGGTCTGATGACAGAAATTAGAAATTGCAGCAAGTCACTTTACAAGTTACTCGTATATCTTCATGGAGACCAGCGTGTGGCTTTGCTAGTTTTATTTGCGTAAATAACATGCGTACTAGATCAACGCATGATACAACATAATAAGTTAAACGGAAATCATTTCGCCGATTAAAATTATGCCAGTATTAGAAAATCTATCAGCTGAAGGTATTATTGTACTTCAAAACTAACATGAGATACGATTCAGGATATATTCTCAACCTTACATTATCATCAGATAGCTCAGCGGTTTATAAAGTTAAAGAAAACAAAATAATTTAGTATAGTGAAGTTGTAGGTTTTGAGGTCTTCACAGCGCCTTTAATCTGGTAGACGTTTACCGCTTGTAACACCTCTGAAACGTCGGTAAACTTCTACCATACTACAGAGCCCAACAACCCAGAAGACAGCCATCTTCAGACTCACCGCCGCCATAACCTCAAACCCTACGTAGTAATTAATCACTTGTACTCGGAATTTGCTTTATACCAGTTCCCTAGCACCGACAGTTCTGGTCATGGTAAATTTGGCACTTGTTGACTATTTACCGCACAATGCGAGCTTAATAATTGCTGAAGCATACCTGAGTTGATGACGTCAAAACGTCGTAGTCCATCTCCATGACAACACTTGTTGAAGCAGAACACTCTTCTCTGAGACTTGTTCATCTAATTTCTATGATAATTAAATTCAGCCACTACCTCTTTGTGCTGGGGTGTATTTATTGAGAGGAGGGCGCCGGAAAAGGCAATTCTGGGTACATGAGGATGCTGTTCGCTGGAAACTTTTGCTCTGTCACTGTACCGCTCGCCATCAATACCTTTGCTACAGAATTAGACGGCTCGTGTTGTTCCCGACGTAAGTAATGCGGTACTTAAACCATTTCCTCATATGTTATATGTAAAAACGTAAATTGCCCGAATTGTTTGTAAAACTAAGAATTTCAAAGACTGGTGGAGATGTACAATTTAATAAGTGACAATTTAGGTTCTCACGGAGACGGTTATGAAGATTACTGTCTTCTGGAGATATTGCGCCTTGTAGTCTCGTGAAAATTGGCCGACGTTTCAGAGGTGCCTTCATTATAGCCCTGGTGATAGAGCGGGTGAACTCCTCTGAAACGTCGGTCACATTTTACACGGCGCAACATCTCCAGAAGGCAGTAATTTTGATGTGTGTGTGTGTGGCTTTGTTTGACTTTGTTCACGTTTTTTGTTGTGGGATGCAAACATGTTATTCACGTGGAGGAACGCAGGTCACTCAGTGTAATGTTTTTTTGACGTCCGAGCCGAAAGTTTGTTCTAAGTAGAAAGTAAAACTTTCTGCACCAGTCCCATTGCGCTCCACATAATCGTGTTTCGGACGGAATGTTTGGCAAGAAGGTGACTGGCAGTCAGAGCTGCCAAGAAAGGGCGTTGTATTCGTGGTTTATTTTTCGATGTTTTGTCAAGGTTTAAGGTTATTTTCTCCGAATGGTCTAGTAACCTTAAGCATTTTTAAGACAAAAAAGAACAATTACGCTGCTAGTAACTTTAACGAAAGGGAGTACGTGGGTGTATTGTTTAATTTTACTTCAATTTGAGCTTATATTCTTAATTATGTATTATAATGCTTATCCGTCTACAACCATAGTCTGGTATAAGTTTATCGACGTTTCGGACCTTCTTGCTGCCTCCGTCATGAGACCAAGTGAAAAGTCCCTGAACTTGTACCAGAACACACGACGTAACAACCCAGAAGACAGCCATCTTGAATGAATAATTCATTCGGCTTCAAATGGCGAATGTTGGCGTATATATAATTCTTAGTATTATATTTTTTACGTTGAATGGGACTTGGATCTATTGTCCTATTATATTTCATCCGCGGTGCTATTGAATTGTATTGTTCCATTTCGTACAAAGCTTGAAAGAACATTCCTAGGCACTGATCAGGAGCCTGATGTATCATGTGTTTATTTAATGTCGTATTTTAGTTGACAACCGATGTCAACATGAGAAACCATACAGCCGATATCAACGCTTGGAGGGTTCGAATAAGTAGTCATGACAACAGCGAAACAAAGCCCGCTAATTGTAGTGTTTTGAAGTAACTTGAAGCCGTGCACATTATGTTGGCTGGCGGTGTTTTTATTACGCTTTCATCTTCCTTCGAGGTTAAAAAGAGCGAAGATAAAGTGAGCAGAGAAGTGCGAACAGATAAAATGTACTTCTTTTTAAATCATTTGATACAGTCGGACTGATTACTTAAGTGTTTCCAAGTCTATTAAGCTAGTAAAGGAATTATTTTAAAAGCTCTTCTATACCAGAAGCGTGAATTTAAAATGCGGGTTTACGTGTTGATATAATTATTTAAACGAGTAACGTGTTTAATGGCGTATTTATTTCGTTTTACTTGTTCTTATATTTTTGTGATAATATTAAAGCGCAGGTTCTTGGTACGAACCGCAATTTTTAATAGTAATAATAATAATAGTAATTCTAGAAACGACTTTGCGTCCATCACCACCCGGACGGCCTTAATGGGTGGCGTGGAATTCCTCGGCAATTCCTTAAAAATATTGTTGAAGTGCCTTCCAGTGATTGGCAATCGCTTCCTTTCTGTTTCCTGTCGATTCCATATTAATACTTATCCACTTTATAAATCGATATAAATAGTAAATATTGTTATGACAATATTATTTTTACACATTTTGAAGATGAAGAATTCTGAAGAAAAATTCACTGATATCTTTAGAATGTTTAGGTATGTTTCCCCACGAGGAATTGGGCGACCGCGTGAGTTTTAGGTTATTTAACAACCTTTGCCCAACTACAGATCTTACTTTCAATGAGATATGAATATATTCAGCGATGGTATGTATAAATAAATAAATAAATAAATTGTGTTTAGTTACCCAGTCATCGCGTTCTGAAGTCAACCTGCCATTCTGTCAGTCATCCAGTTATATCAGTCACTTGTGTAGTCATTTATCTCCATGTTACGTATTCAGTCTGGTAGTGTCAGCCAGCTAGCCATTTAGTTTTCTTGGTCAGTCAGTAAAAGGTGAGGCAGAAACATTCCATTCGGTTAGCCGCAACACGGTAATACCCTGCAGCTCTGCATAATGTTGTTGTAACACACGTCGTCTTGAACGATTCGCTTCGTTCCCCCCGAGACACCTGCATATTTCATAAAGTACAGCCCAATCCCAAGGCACGGGCTGGAAGTCTTCCAACTCGTGCAGAAGTAAATGGATTCGTTCTTCCGTCGTTCACTTAAACACCTGAGAACGCTTTAAAGTGTGGGTTAGAAAACGACGTTAGCTAAAGCGGTAACGTGGCACGTGCTTTCGAAAATTTCCAATTTCGAATTTGTAGGTCTGCGGCTCTTATTTTAGACGGAGCAGGGGCTGAGGTTTTTGCTGGTTCCGTCAGTCATTAAATGCAAATGTCGAGATGCTGTTTTCGAAAAAGGCCACGATAATTTTTTGTACAACCCCTTCCATTTCGCTATTCGTGATCTTTCCATCATGTCGGATTTGAGGTTTTCACAGCGGTGAGACTGAAGATGACTGTCTTCCACCATCGGGGTTATCGCCCTGATGATGGAAGCACCAAGGACCTCTGAAACGATGGTAAACTTGTACCAGACTGCGTGGCACTACAACCCATAAAACTCTAAATAATCTCTGAGTTTGTAAATAACCAACGAACCATTGAATCTGGGTAAGATTTTTCAAAATAAGCAGTGCCCTTCGACTTTGTGTTAATAATTTAAGACCTTATTCCTGAGGCAAGGAATGTCTCAGAAGACGACCATCTTCAGGAGGATCGTGATTTAGGAAAGATTACGAAGGAGACAGTGTTGGTATCTTTCAAGGTGCTATCCTGATTTTAGTTTGGAGTTATTATTATTATTTAGTGTTCTGTCTGACGACAGGCCCATATGAACAGGATCCTTCCATCCTTGTCTCGGACTGGGACCTGTTCATATACGTTCTTGGCAGATGATCCAGAAGTGGTTTGCCTTTGCCTTCTTCTGTGTGTGAATGGAGTAATTGTTGGGATGCCACGGAGGAAAACTCCGTGTTGCCTAGACCACGGCCTTGCCCAACACAAGTTATAAATTCGGGCACCACCGGGAATCGAACCCGAGACCCCAAGGATTACATGGCCAGCGTTCTAACCGCTAGACCACCGTGGCTCTAGTTTGGAGTATCTGAGGAAAATTACGCAAACGCCCAGTAGCGATAGCCAGCGTCCGAGCCGAGAATCACACTAGTGTCCTTCAGGATAAAAAGTAAGAGTGCCAGACCATGGACCCTTTGCCGATGCCCCGCGTGGCGGTGATTCATGTCAGCTGACAGACTCAATAGGTTTGAAAGCTAAACCACTGTAAATTACGACTCAGGCGAGAATTAATAGTGTTGTAATCGCCGGTTTAATGACACGTGTTAACCCTTGCTAGCCGCTGTATAATTGAGCGATCATATCCACATGATGTGGAAACTACTGGGATAATTTATATTTAGAAGTTGGATATAACGGGGGGACAAAAACATGTTTTACGCGTGCTAAATAGTACGCTTACATCACTGTTACATGCACTTTTACTGGAACTGACTCAGAAGTTACGATTCATACATTTTTCATCTCCATTTCTCAATTGTGACTTTTTTTCCCCCGAGATCAGCGACATTTAAACCAGGAATGTAACATTCCGCTATCGCTTTGAAATGTTTTCTCCGACGTCTTTCAATTATAAGTGAAATTACAGTTCTTACAAAAAGTCGCCCGTGGCAGTATTTGGATAAATTTTTTCTCAGAGGAAGTGGTTTTTATACGGAATATAGCGGAAAGAAAATACATTATTTTCACGAGAAAAATCTAATTACTCCCACATTAAACATATAGCGGAAAGAAAATAAATTATTTTCACTAGAAAAATCTAATTACTCCCACATTAAACACAATTTTATTCTTTTTATAATTTACCGCGAGGTTTATATTTTAACTCAGCGATTTTGAAGCAAGGACTACGTTTGTTAAGCTTATATTTCATGCAGAGAAGTAATATTTTCATATTTTCTCTGTCCATTTATTCGTCTTTCACTGCCTGTCTTTATATGACTTCCATTATGCATCTAACTCATCCCATCAGTCAACATGTCAGTCCACCCATTCATACAGCCTTATATCGACACGCGCCCCCATCCATTCACAACTGTCGTCGCTTGATTCCATCACTTTCTTGTTCCTGACAGTTTACATTCGCACATTCGGTAATTTATCCACCATTTGCATCTATCTTTCCTTCACGCTTAAGGCTTTTATTGTACCCATATGTTTTGTCAGGCAAGTTAACACAGCGCTAATGCATTTGATTTGCAGTCGGAATGTACTAAATATAAAGCCCAGTTATGGATTGAATTTACTCAAAGTTCTTTTGTCGAACATTCTTTGCTGTCTCGGAAACACTATAAACTGTATTTAACTATTTAATATATATTATTTAAATCTTGTCCGTCTAATCACAATAAATTCTTACTAAATATTAAAATATTACAATAATTAACATTTAAAATATTTACAATATTAATATAGTTCTTTTAGGAACTGAAACATGTCGTGAAAATCTCATTTAACTATTTAAATAAAATTAACGCGGTAAATTATGTAACTTTTACTGATATACATAAGCAGTTAAGAACTGGTCATCAAACTATCGCGTAGTTGACTTCATACCGACAAATTAATCAAAAGTCTTAATGAAGGATCTTCAGTAGTCACGTGGATTAGCAAATATTTCATAACATCGCTGCTCTGCGCGTGATATTGCAAGGATTCAGTGCTGATTGAGGTTTTAATTTTCTCGAGAGGTGTCTGAGGCCAGTGTTGCAACTTCCAGGTATTTCCCAACCCAAAATTCGTAATTGTTCTATAAATTTTCACTCGGGGAAATGTAAACTAAATTTATACGGTGTCGTTAAGTCAGCACAAGAAGACTGAAGCTTGCATTTGTCTTGTTTTCGTTTGTCGTTGGCTCATAACGAGGGAGGAACTTCGATGGTGTCTGAGCGGAGTTTATGGTATTCATCATTTGCTAGTATTATTGGGTCAATGAAATCCGTGCGACTGACGTAGACTGGGTTCATAATGCGAAATTATTTTTCATTGCATTTTATCATTATATGTGCTCTGTGTTTCGGTGTGGTTTCTGTATATTATAGTAATAAAGTGTGTAGTATGAAGAATTAATATGAGCCGGGATAGCTCAGTCAGTATAGTGACTAGCTACGGGCTGGACGACCGGGGTTCGATCCCCGACGAGGGCAGAGGATTTTTTCCTCTAGTCTCTGCGTCCAGACCGGCTCTGGGGCCCACCCAGCCTCCTCTACAATGGGTACCGGGGTCCTTTCCCGGGGGTAAAGCCGGCCGGGGCGTGATGCTGACCACTCACCCCCATCTAGTACCGAGGTCAAGAACAGAGGAGCTATATCTCCTCTCACCCCAAGCGCCTACATGGCGTATAGCGGGACAAACTTTACTTTTTTATGAAGAACTAATATCTAGACATTTCTAATGTAAAATTGCATTCTTTTCTTGCTACAAAATATTAACATGGTTTCAAATTCTTAAGTTCGCCCAAGCACCCGAGCCGAAGAAGTAGGAATTGTGTTTGTTCTCTTATAGCCCGAGTACGGATGCGTCGATTTGAACCAAACTTGACACTCATATTTCTTGAGACCACAGAGAGATCATAGGGTGTGTCCTGAGATCTATTCCCGCTGAGATAGATTCATGTATCTCGGAAGACAGAAGAACGGTGTTACAGCGTCTCGCACAGGAGATACGTAGCTCGGTTGATATTTGTCATTCTTGTTGAGTACGGATGCGTCGATTTGAACTAAACTTGACATGCATATTTCTTGAGACCACAGAGAGATCATAGGGTGTGTTCTGAGATCTATTCCCGCTGAGATAGATTCATGTATCTCGGAAGACAGAAGAACGGTGTTACAGCGTCTCGCACAGGAGATACGTAGCTCGGTTGATATTTGTCATTCTTGTTCTTCAGAAAATTCGTGTTTTGAACAAAAAATTCTTCTTTTCTACTATTACGCCTATTACGGATTAGGCCATCTGCTCGCCCCATTTCAGAATTAACTTCACAAGCTATGTGAATCCTTTTAGACACTTCGTAGGACTCCTTAGACTGGGGATCAGTCCACTTATAATACTTTCCGAAATATAGTTATTGTGAGTAGAGGAAGAATCGATTAACCAAAGTAGGAGTGAAAATAAAGAGAAACGAAGAATGGAGGGAAGTGATAAGACGAAAAATAAATAACATTAGAAGACGGAAGGAATGTTTGGACAACTGAAGTGCGAAATTGAAGGGTGGCAGAGGAATTGAAGAGTCAGTAAACTTTCTTTTGTTTTTTGAAAAGCTATTGACATAGAAGGAAGACGGGGGGTTTGAAATAATGTAGACGTAATTAAACTCGTTTTCATGGTTAGCAGAGCGAAAGTCTACGCTTCGGTAGGAAGTCAGAACGACGCTGTCTTGTCGGGTAGCACAAATAATCTGAATAAAGAATAATCCAGACATATTTTTTTTGCAAGATTTCCTTAAAGAGCAACCAGGTTTTTCGTAAATTAAACGTGAAGGTAATTGTTGATTTTAAATCTTGCATTCGGGTAGTCTACGCAGGAGTAATTCACACATTTAATTTGATTTTATATTTTTAGCGTCAAATTCAGAACTGGAACGAGGTAAGTATTGTTTCAGTTCGTTTAACGTGAAACTGTGTTAATTTAGCTAAAATTAATCTGTTTTCCCAAATTTAGTGTGTTTCCCCCATTGTCTATTGTTGATCCTCGTTAATATTTCCTTAAATTAAGATAAATTTATGTGATAAGGATCCTCAGGGCTAGTGTCTACTAATGAATAAACCAAAGCCTTGAAGATGATTGTCATCTGGGTTGTTGCGCCGTGCGTCTGGTAGAAATTTATAGTGCACGGTTTGCTTATTGCCCTGATGATGGCGTCAGCAAGGACTTCTGAAACGTCAGGAGAATTCTACCAGACTACACGGCCCAACAAGCCAGCAGACAGCCATCTTTAGACTCACCGACGTGAAAACTTCAAATACTACAACCAATGTCTCACTAGTTCGTCAGTAATTACGCTAGATGGTAAAATGTTCTGTTTTTACAGTTGCTGAAAAAATTAAGCAGCTTTTAGAAATACTTGCAAGGAGATAAATTTGCGAAAGTAGAAGTGTTTACTGTAAACGGGCCTTTATCCGCCAGTGTATAGTAGGCGAGCTGGGAGCTGGTTTTATTACGTGTGTAGGTTTACAAGACTTTGACATTTGCTCTTAATATTATTAATCCCCTTATAAATAGTGAGTTGGCCGTTCTGCCCCCATACATCTGCGTTGACTACTAAAGTAAACAGCAACTTGACATGTTATTACCTAACATAACATAACTGAAATGTTTCATATGGATTCCCGTTCATGTTTTGCTCTTTGTCGTGTAAACACCTTTTTCTGTATCATAGAAACCTCTTCAGTCGACTACTAGAATTTTCTATAGAATTCGACTTGAACCTAGAGGGTTATCACAAGGGAAAGTAATTATTTGATTTTTAATTTAAAGATCCGAAGTTTTAATCTCGTTCACAGCTGAGGCTATACTGACAGTCTTTTTATAAGTCGGATCATCTCTGCGAAACGGTCTGCTCCACCATTCCCAGCAGGGCTCTGCCCCACCGGAGGAATTTGTACCGTCGAGTACACCGCCTGTCATGGTGGGACGCGCCCCACTGCGTGCACTTCACGAAGTAATACAGCGATTAATTCGCTTTTAAATTTACGGTACTCTTTAAATTTCACTCTGAGATGTGAGTTGGAATCATTCTAAATGTTAACACACACAAAAGTTATGAGTCTAAAATCAATAGACATTAAGTAGCTTTATCTTACGGAGTCTTCTTAAGATTTGAACTTCAAATAGGCTTAAAATTTAAATTTAGGAACTAACTCTTTAAATATTATTTAGATTGTATCAGGCTGCGAAGGGTTAAGTAGGAACTGAACGTGTGAAATTAAGAACCAAAATATGCTTCACGGACCACGTGGCTGTCGGCAGAATCCTTACAGCACGCTCGGGGGATTCCCCGGCTTCGTGTGGCCTTACCGTTACTTGCAGATTTGCCAGACAGTGCCGATATGAACTGCAGCGAAACTGAATGATTGATGATTGGTCGAGCGGTTGGTCGGACTAGTGGCGGGTCGGATCGATATCTCGTCGCGAACAATAGTGACCGCTCCTCTATTGCACCGGTCCTTGCCTTGTGAGAAAGGATCTTCATCGAGTGCGATGTTACAGTCAAGACATCCCTTGATCGAATTGAAGAGGTACATGTGGGCATGAGGAAAATCACGCAAAACATTTTGAAGTCTGTATTTTAGCATATCGGTGTGTGACCCGCGCACGTCCTCCTTTGTTCGCCGTGATGATATCTGGTGACACTGAACTGTCTGTCATTCTTCCACAGACTGCGATAGTTTCCTCCTCCTCTGGCCAAAGTAAGAAGATGCGATCGCTGATCGGTTTTTGTCTTTCGCCGCGTTAAACGAATCACATTATTTAAATTAAAAAATTACGACGAAAAACAACTGAATGTGAAGGTTAGGTTAGGTTAGGTTAGGTTAGGTTAGGTTAGGTTAGGTTAGGTTAGGTTAGGTTAGGTTAGGTTAGGTTAGGTTAGGTTAGGTTAGGTTAGGTTAGGTTAGGTTAGGTTAGGTTAGGTTAGGTTAGGTTAGGTTAGGTTAGGTTAGGTTAGGTTAGGTTAGGTTAGGTTAGGTTAGGTTAGGTTAGGTTAGGTTAGGTTAGGTTAGGTTAGGTTAGGTTAGGTTAGGTTAGGTTAGGTTAGGTTAGGTTAGGTTAGGTTAGGTTAGGTTAGGTTAGGTTAGGTTAGGTTAGGTTAGGTTAGGTTGGGTTGGGTTAGGTTAGGTTAGGTTAGATTATCGGTCTAAGTGCTGTCAACAGCACGTCGGAGGTAAATTAAAATTGCGAAGATTACTGTCTTCTGTCTTGTTTGCGTCGTTTAGTCTGGTGGAAGTATTCGCCCTGATGATGGAGTCAGCAAGGACCTCTGAAACGTCGGTAAACTTCTACCAGGCTACACGGCGCTGAAACCCAGAAGATATCCATCTTCAGACTCACCGCCGTGAAAACCTCAAATTCCACAAATTAAAATTGCCTTTACACGACTTTCTGCAGAGTTTGGAAGATGTGTGTGTGTCTGGCTGTGACGGGAACCAGTTGCAGTAACGCAGAGCACGTGCAAAGTTTTAGCTGGAAGTTAATGTCTGCCTATCGGGACACCCGGAATGTGGGTCGCCTCGTCGGGTATTGATCGTGTTCTTTGTCCGTGTCCCGCCCGGTACACGGACACAGCTTCCTTTCCAATCCCCACACCTGCACCGGATAACAGAAAGTTGATATTAACCCTCGAAGCCCGAATATGTATAAAATTTTAACCCTTTAGAGATCAGTGGTCACTAAATGCACTTCCTGCTTTAATATTTAGTAACTGCATTTTATCCATGTAGCGAATTTATGGATTTCAAATGGATCTCACAGGAAACATTGATTCTCTAGCATTAAGCAATTGATCCTTATAGTAGAAACTTGTTCTGTTTAATTTGAGGTAAGAACTGGATTTTCAGAAGATATTTCGATGAGCTTCGGACTTTAAAATCCTGCTTTGCATTGTATGCCTCTAATGCAGACCTCCCAATGCTAACACTAAAATTTTATTAGGCACCGTCCTCTCAAATTAAAACTCAAAATTCCGATCAGATGTAACAATAGTGGCGTGACTGAAAACAGTTAACATGAACGCGCCCATTTAAAACGCAGCCCCAACAACCACGTACTGTGGTAAAAACTTAAACCAGGAACAAGTCTATCGTCATGTAATAGACTTAACTCCCCCCCCCCCCGTGACGCTCGAGTCAAGGTCATCCTTGTTGCTAGGCCGCTTGCGCAAAAGCTGTGTGCAGTTACGAACATCGCGTATTTGCGAGAAATTGTGTCCATTCTCGAACGTTACTTCGCATAGAACGTGTTTACTTCTGTCTGTGAGGCATTTAGCACGGCTTATCCTGGCAAAGGAAATGTCGAATGAGACAACAGGACCACAATTGAATAGCATTTCGGGCGGATGGATACTCGTCTTGTGGAAGGCTGTTGAAATTTTCGACGTCTGCTCTAATTCCTTTCGTAACAAATTAAAACTGAAGAGAACTCATCCTGTTTTATTGGCGTCACCAAGGATTACAAACACTGTTGTAGTTGTGGCTTGGGTTTAAATGGATTATCCTTTGTTTTGTGAAGTTATGCGAGGGAAAAGCATGGCACTTGATATTCAGAATTGATAAGGCTGACGTAATTACACGGCTTGTGCGCAGGGCATCAGCTGAATTACAGGTTTGATATCTGCCGAGCTGTAATAATGCATCTTATAAATGAGAACAAAGATTTCCAGGCTGAAGTCATAAAGCCTTTTCTTTATTGCACATATTTCTACCCATGCATATCTTGTTCTGTTAACGTGTTTAATCTAGTAATGAAATGGAATGTAGCTTGTGAGTTATCGTTCTGGGCTCCAGCGCATGTTATATTAATTACTACTTACAATTATTAACACGTTACAGGATATCATTACTGTAGTTAAGATATTTCGTATGTTTTGATACTTAGGCCTGGAGCCTGTAGAATGTAAATTTATGTGAAATCTGTCGTGAGCGTAGGAGTGCAGAAGCATTCGAAACTCGGCCTCCATCGTTTACGTCTCACATTTTAATTATCCTTTCATTTCTTGCTTGTAAAACTAATTTTTTTGAAAAAAAAAAAAAAGCTCTCGCTTTGTGTAGGCCGACATCTGAGTGGATTTATCGGTATCCGTTCGTCTCACATCAATCTGCAGTCTGATCCCTTTCGCCCAATAAATTCCACGAAAGACTCGACTTTTTATTATTATTTTTTTAATTTTTTTTTTTTTTGAAACTAGCCAGCGATCTTTTCGATAATCTCGTCCCAGGCGCTGTCAGTGGATTTGATATGCTCTTCGTATTTTACGGTATTCGCTGATACAAGGTATACATATATATTTGATCTCAATTAATTAATTTATTTATTTATTTATCGTGTTTAACGACACTCTCAGTAGCTCAGGCTATGTAACATTTAATAACAGAATGAATAATTAATGGAAAAATGCGAACGTGGCCTTATTTTAGGCACTATCCCCCCCCCATTTGTCAGGAGGGACTGAGGAAACCAACGAAAGTTACAGTTAAGATAACCGGTCTCCGGACCAGTAATTTGCTGACTATCTGTTCCAACTCCTTGTAGGGGAGTGAGAAAGAAAATTTGTTCTAACCAGTGGGCGAGGCTGTCGTGTAAGCGCTCTCAAGTTTACACGTGATACGACTTAGAAGTGTTACCGATACCATTCTCGCGTATAATCACAGTAATAAAGGACGCAGTCACAGTAAATATTGCTAATAAATCCTGTGGCAGAATTCGGATGTGTGGGTAAGAGAAATAACACTCAAAATTTCTTTCATGAAGAAATTAATTGGTTGTTTTTCCTACAGTCACTTTACAAACTTCTGTCATTTATTCTGCTACGTAAAAAGGCATAAGGGAAAGGATATTCAGAATTAATATTTTAAATAGATGTAAAACTAGGTCTCTTACCCTCAGTGAAAGATACATATCGTTGAGGATGAGACAAGCGCCAACGAGAATATTTATATAAGAGAGAGATATTAACAAAAGGATGGGAAAAATTAAACCGTAGTGTACTCTTCCCTGAGTATTCGTAGGAATCAGGAAGTACGAGATGGGCAGGACATGTAAATCGCATGGAATTGAGGAGAAACTCATATGTGGTTTCTTTAGAAACACTTTGAAGGGAAGAGACCGTTTAAGAGTACTAGCCTTGGAGGGGCGGGTAATATTGAATGGATAGTAAAGAAATAGGTTACAAAGTTAAGGACTCGATTTGCCCACCGACTTCAGTGGAGCCAGTGGCTGGCTCTTGTAATCACGACAAAGCTCTCCCGGGTTCTCTGAAAGTTTTGTCCAACTGAGAAACTATCAGATCGTGTCGTGAAAGAGGGCTGTACTCCATGCATTTAGCGTCTTATGGGCATTAGGACGATAGTCTCTTCTAATACATAATGGGAATAGACCCTTCCGTGGTTTTACTCAGTCCCTTGCAACGAATTTCGGCGTACTAGCTTATGTTAGGAAACGACTGATTATTCTAGTATCTCCTTTCAACAGTACGCGATCTCAGCGACTGATTAATCGTTGTAAAATATTGGAATTAGTAAACGAATACGTGTAGTTACGTCGCTCTGTTGTGCACTGCGAAGGGCTGCATAGACCACTCTTGCTCACTTCCCGTTCCTAGCCACGTACTGAAAATCTCATATCGTTGCTCATCTGTTTCGTTGAACTGGGAACATTGCAACGGCACTCACCAAGCAAAAGGTTTCAGTACCTGCAAAATGGCGGACTTCATGAAGCGAGTACAGTGCATTATTCACGTCTCCATGGTAACACTTTGTAGGAAAAAAAAACAATAACACTGATGCGTTTCCGGCGACTTTATGCTACAGCGCGCGTAATGCGATGCTCTTTTTTTTTTTTGATTAAGCGTTCTGATTGAGGCGTATAAAATTTCTGCTTTCGACTTGAGAAAGAAGGTAAATTCACGTGCCTGATGTTTTTGGCACTGTGAATGCAACCAAATTTACAACGGCAACAATAACGACGCATTTGTGAACAAAAGTGTATTTTAATCGTGTTAATTGTTACCCTGATGTGTTCTAAACAAGTGTGTATATAAATAAATAAATATTTTATTATTATTTTATTTAGTGTTCTGGCTGACGACAGGTCCATATGAACAGGATCCTTCCATCCTTTTCTCGGACTGGGGCCTGTTCATATACGTTCTTGGCAGATGATCCAGAAGTGGTTTGCCATTGCCTTCTTCTGTGTGTGAATGGAGTAATTGTTGGGATGCCACGGAGGAAAACTCCGTGTTGCCTAGACCACGGCCTTGCCCAACACAAGTTATAAATTCGGGCACCACCGGGAATCGAACCCGAGACCCCAGGATTACAAGGCCAGCGTTCTAACAATAATTTAAATATACATAAATTATCGTTAGAGCACTTTTAAGACAATGGTGCTAACATTTGATTTGTGTCGCTTTTACCGAAAGTAAATTTTCTCGCCGTTTTCGTTCGGCGATGATTGCGTCCTCCGATTTCCGGTTGTCATCACAACGCCATCGTCATTTCTGTGAAAACAAAAGAGAGAGGCGCTGTCTTGCATATGTTTGCTGTGGCGCGTTTCCGATGCTCTGGCAGGCTTGGAAATGGCTGTAGTAGTAGTAGTGGTAATATCTCCGAAGCCGTATGTTACGATCGTCACCACATTTCCACAAATAGACTCCATATCCACGATAAAGAGTTTCGTCTGAATTAACACACTGTTTGTCATTTGCTCGCCGATAGTAAGGCAGGGAAACTGAATTGTTTATTAACTGTATTTTGCGTGACGTGGTGACGAATCACTCCAGATTATGAGCGGGCAGGAAGAATGATAAGTCTCTGTAACTGGAGGCATTTGCTTAAACACGAAATGGCCGCGTAGAGCTCTGCTGTTGGCATTTCTAGATCTCTTAAATCTTTCACTTTTATGGCTGTGTCGTAACTAAGTCATGCCGTGTAATACAGAGTGGTTCAAAAGTCCCTGTTGACTTGTGTGAGGAAAGTGTTTTTAGTGGGGAGTGATTCAGAAATCCCTGTGCAGATACACGCAAGTGACTTATGTGAGACACATACAAGAATTTTGAATCACTTCCCACTTCAAATATTTGTTCTTACAGGGGAATAGGTATTTATGAATCACTCTGTATAATGCACGGTGCTGTTCTGTCGTGTAAGTTACAGCCTCAAGTTTCACTAAAAGAAACAGCTGTTTTAGGTGCAATTTCGTCTGTTTTTATATATGCATGACCTCTGTTTAAAAATAGCCCATATTTCATTTCTAGTTCCCATAACTTTTTTCCTCGAGGGAGATTTGGCTTTGTTCGTAAACTACTAATTGTGGGGAGGTGATATTTAGGTTTAAGAAACTTAAGATCCGCCGTTAAATTTATCCACTTCTAAGTTTCGTTCTAAGATTGTGGAACAATATTTTGTTGCAGGTCCAAAATTCCTTTTCTTCTTTCAATAAAGTACATTAGGAGAAAGACATTTTGCAAGCTTCTGGGCTCGAACTAAAACCACTTTGGGAATATTTATTAAGATTTTAATAACGGTGGTCTAGCGGTTAGAACGCGGGCCTTGTAATCCTGGGGTCTCGGGTTCGATTCCCGGCGGTGCCCGAATTTATAACTTGTGTTGGGCAAGGCCGTGGTCTAGGCAACACGGAGTTTTCCTCCGGGGGTTCCCCGGTTTCTCCGTGGCATCCATTCACACACAGAAGAAGGCAATGGCAAACCACTTCTGGATCATCTGCCAAGAACGTATATGAACAGGTCCCAGTCCGAGAAAAGGATGGAAGGATCCTGTTCATATGGACCTGTCGTCAGACAGAACACTAAATAAATAAAAATGCATTTATAAATGTAATGCCACAAGTATTTCTTCACCGTCTATCTGATTGCAAGATATGAAACGATGAAAGTAAATCAAGGAGACTTTGGTGGACCTGCGTTGCTTTTTGCACTACAAAGAGCCTATTAATGGTTTGTAGCGACGGGACGAAAGTAAAAGGAAACACTGAACAAAAAGAAGTTCATAAATAAGAGCAAGATAAATTTCCCCTGTAACCCTCTTACAACATCGTCTGTAGGAATTACTAGTTTTTGAAGTTAAATTGCTCGCTTTCTAGTCAAATGGACGAGATGTGAGGTTAGGTTTGCTTGCGCTCTACTCGGAGTATAATCTAATAAAGATGCATTAGTCTGCTATAAACGTTGATCTTGTGTCTAGAAGGAAGTGCTGGTACAATTAGTGTTCCTAGATCCTTATCGAATTTGTCTGTACTTCACGGTATCTTCATGCTCGTGTTTATACAGGTCCATGCCATTACTTCTGTCCACAGGTTTGTCCCTCCAACACTTATTATTATTATTTAGTGTTCTGTCTGACTACAGGTCCATATGAACAGGATCCTTCCATCCTTTTCTCGGACTGGGACCTGTTCATATACGTTCTTGGCAGATGATCCAGAAGTGGTTTGCCATTGCCTTCTTCTGTGTGTGAATGGAGTAATTGTTGGGATGCCACGGAAGAAAACTCCGTGTTGCCTAGACCACGGCCTTGCCCAACACAAGTTATAAATCTGAGCACCACCGGGAATTGAACCCGGGACCCCAGACCACCGTGGTGGCTTCCAACATTTAGGATTAGTAAAAGAAACATCCTTGCAGTGTATAACTATCTTATCGTGCCAGCATTCTCTGGTCATTTCAATGCCGCATTTAATGCAAAATTGCAAAGAACCCGTTCGATTCTACGTCTTTCAAACTACATCTATGCTCTTATTGTTATCGATTTTTGTTTCTTGCGCAATTATGTGAGTTGTCATTACTGATATAATATTTATTTATTTATTTATTTATTTATTTATTTGCAGGTATGCCCCAGACATCTTGATCCAGTGATATGCGGTGCTTGGTAAGAGACTTCCGTCTACTGTATGTAAATCTAAACAGTCTAAGATGCCTTGTCTTCTGGTTTGGTGTGCCATGTAATCTGGTAGAATTTCACCGACGTTTCAGAGGTGCTTCCTTCTTCGGAATCACCGCCGTTAAAAAACCCTGAATCCTAAACAGAGAAAAGTTCGTTTTTCATTTGTTTTCACTCTCGAGTCCTCGATGTATCGACCTATTAATAAGAGAATTGTAAAAATGAATATGGATAAGGGAAACAGGCCGCGAAAAAGTATTTTTACGTTAATTAATGTGTAATGAAGCTATAAATGTTTCTGTCTGTGAATCGGTACAGGACATTAATCTGGTCAAAGCTGTAATTACTATCTGTGTTTTAATTTCAATCAAGAACTGAGCCCGTCCCTTCACGTCATTAGATTGATTCTGCCACAAACTGAAGGGCGAACAAATTAATCGAATTTCGATTCATTTGATAAATTTGAATTGATTGCACTCCGCGTGGCAGTGCGCTTGCAACGAACGCGCGAGTTTTGAACATGGCTGTCGTCTTGGGTGTGGCGCCATGCGGTCTGGTAGAAGTTTCAGGGGTACTTGCTGCCTCTTTCGTCAGGACAGAAGATAATCACATTCAACAGCGTTTCTGTTTGGAACGTCGGAAAGGGAGATGGCCCTCGGGGGAACCTAGGTTTAGGTGGGAGGATAATATTAAAATGGATATTAGGAAACTAGGATTGGATTCGTTTGGCTCACAGTATGGAGTAGTGAAGGGCTAACATTCGGAGTCCATAAAGGGCTGATACGTTAACTGGCTGAGCTTACCGTTAAGAGTCTTAAGTAATACTCTGCTCCACGAAGTTGCTTTAGTCAGTTACTGTGTGGTGGCTGACGGGCTGCATCCGGCCCCTCGTAATTTTAACTAACTCCATGGGGCAGAGTCTCCCTTGAGATGCTGATATCCGATCAGCCTCTTAGATTTTCCGCCGGAAGTTTCATTACCGTATTCACAGAATTCTGCTACAGGTATTTATCATTTATTTATTTTGGTATCTAGTTTAATGTTATCCTTCCTTCTATACATAGGTTTCCCAAATGGCTTATTCCCTATAGGTTTTCTGACTGTACACATTCTCTCCTTTTTTTCATGTTATGTGCTCCTTTATCCTGATCCTTGTAACTTCATCTCTCGCTGGGTTAAAATATTTTGCCTGTCGTTATTTCATCAAATTTGATTTCAACCAAAGTTCGTAACTGCGAATTGGACTCGATCATTTCTAGATAGGGCACTGTGGTGGCATCTCGTGAATATTCTATTAAGATGAGTAAGTAAGCGGCCATTAGCTTCTCCAGAAGAATCCTGTTGCGTGGTTTTGGTGATGATTATCGTTGTCATTAAACACTGACTGAATTGAGCCAGTAGATTGAGATGTATTTTAGACCGTCAAATGTTCTTGCACAAGTCTGCACTGTCTTTGTCGTGTTTCAAGTGGGTTTATGCCCTCTCGTAATTTTATTTTCATCGCATGAGCACTCTTGTCAGGCTGAAGATGTCTTCTCTCTGCGATGATAACATCAGATAAGGGCTCTCGTGTTCCTCTACACTGCGGAAGAACACCTCAAGTCACATCGGATGTTCAGACCTTAATAAAATCTCAGGTCATCAGTGTCAGCTGTTGGAATCTCGTG
The DNA here is from genome assembly GCF_000696155.1 of Zootermopsis nevadensis. Next base: position 442,806 of record NW_019059622.1, read on the forward strand.
ACTTATCAGGGACCTCTTATGCACTTACACACAGTGAGTTTTGTCGCAAAATAGCACACCGTTGTTCCACGCATGATGGCCTGCAAAAGCCGAGTAGTGTAATGGGAAAACTTTTCACATTTTGACAGGTCTATTTTGTCTCTTCGAGAGAGTTTTTTGTCTGGCAGATAGAGGAAAAATTTAAATGTCTGTAAATACATTCTTACACATATTTCTTCAGTTCAGGATCTATATCATACTTTAAATTCGATTATGTAAAGAAAGCAAGATGTCTGATGTTTTATTTTCTGTGTGAGAATGATCTATGAAGTAGATTTTACCCTTAAGAAAAGTGTCTTTGTAGAGGCGCCAAGCAAGGCGCCGCTATTCCTTGCAGTTTCAGTAATCAGGAATTAAATGGCAGGGAAATTAAAAAAATAAAAATGTGGGACTCCAAATTGGTACTCTTAACCAAGTGTTATTACGATGATCAGATCAAGAAAGGTAAGATCGGGCGGGCATGTAGCACGCACGAGGTAGATGGTATTGCACAAACATTTTTGGTTAGTGTGCCTGAAGCGAAGAGCCACTCGGAAAACGAAGGTATAGATTGGAGGATAATATTAAAATGGATCTTACGGGAATAGGATTGGACGTTGTGGACTGGATTTGTCTGGCTCAGGATAGGAAACTTCAACAGACTCCTGTGAACACGGTGTTGAATCTTTAATTTCAATTAAACGTAGAGAATTTCTGAGGTAGCTTAGCGCACTGTTAGCCACTCAAGATATGGAATAAGTTACTTAGTGTATCGTAGGAACACGTCGCACCTTCGGGACTTGGGTTTAGAGTTTCGCAAATTTTGTGGCGAGCCTCAGAGTAAAGACGAGCTGACAGAGACACATCGACCCGTCAGGAAGGAAACAAACGAGCCATAGTAATTAGACTTGCAGATGTTTCATATTAAAGACCACACTGCAGTATGATGACGCTCTCGGCCCTACGTGTGTGCGCTGCAGCACTGGGCTAGGTTACAGCGAATACATAACACGTTTCACCGCGTTCTGCAAGAAGGCCGATGCACCACAAGCAGATGGAAATGCGATAATAACTTGTCACGTCGGAGACATTCAAAACTATAGGACGTGACACAGTCATCGCAGAATGTTACCATTCCTTCAGGTCTGAGTTGTACACCCCTGTCAACGGCCACTTTTTTCGTTTTTGAAAATGTCACACAATGTTCTATAAATGTCCTCAAAACCACACAATTCTAATGACAGAAATCGATACGCCACTTTCATTTGTTTGCTTCTCCATGGTAACCCGGGATAAGCACTAACTTCGTGTCCGCACGCTCCTAAACACAGGAACACAGAAACCGCGAGGCCCGCTGTGTTCTCCAGCTGTGTTTGCTCGTTTCATTCATTCATGTTTCCATTTTCGTGAGAGAATGTCCCTCGTTCCCGGGAGACTTGGCGCTGAATTATTTCGACAGGAATTAGCGTGCCCCAGACGGACAATGGCAGACAGAGGTCGAGGATGTTGGTATTACCGTAAACATTTTCAATTATTTATCAGATTGTGCGCAGCTGGGACAAACAATAGGAGATATTGTCTGAATCACTACACATCTCTCCTTGTTGACATATCGGAGTACTACACAACTACGTTCATTGCACGAATATTCCATTATACAAATCATTTGTTAGCAAAAGGCGGACATTAATGAGATTAAAAATACAACATCGCTTATTCGTAAAATATCCTCACTCATTTAAATCCTTTCATGAAATGTCAGTAGATGATACGGCAGTAGAATGAATAATGTACAAGTCTCTACTGATCACAGTTACGTCTTTCTTTATCCACCTCAGAAGGACTAGATAGACCTACTAACCCTGAAGATGGAGGCGGTGTGTTCCTCCGAAACGTTCGTGTCTGTTTACTGCGCTGAATACCATCATCGACATATCAACGTCTGCTTCAGTCCGGGTTTATTTATTTCGCTTAGTCAAATAAACAGATGTAATGTCTTATGCTTAAATTAGTCTATGAATCTCAAGCGTGGATGAATGTGACTGTGTTAATACAATTAATAGCCTACAGTATTTACGTTGCTGTATGTTAATCATACGTCGTTAAACAGTTATATGTCGTGTGGTTGTAGGTTAGATGACTTGAGACGGATCGATGCCAAATTGATTCGTTTCTGAGAAATTTCAGTCTTTTCATAGCGTCGAACATTCAGATCCGCCCCCGGGTTGATAAAACGAGGTAGTTACTCGCCGGTCACGCAGCGCTGTGCTAGCTTTTCGAATCTTTCTTTACTTTTATGTAAAAGATCGACTGTAAAGATGCGCTTTTTACGTGTCGGTTAATGCATACAAAGTTTTGATAGAGAGAGAGACATCTTATAAGACCAAGAAGGAGATGGGAGATTAACATTAAAATTGGAAACAAGATTGTTGTGAGAGTGAAAAGTGGACGAAACTGGCTCAAGATGAAGTTCAGTGGCGAATTTTTGTATTGTAGTGTCTGATGTTAGAGTTCTACCAGCAGAGGGTTACAGAGAAGTGAATTTTACTTTCAATCTGTATAAACATACCTTAAAATTTGCATATTTATCGGCTTTGAAATGCACAGGATTTAACGGTCGTACATTAAATCGCAAATGTCACAACCACCTACGAGACTTGCGTACCATCTTACCGATCTCATCGTACCATGAAATTCTGTGCATTTTAAAAGCCGTTAAATACGCAAATTTTAAGATATATTTTTTTCCCTAGATGCACAGGGACACGTGTACATTACAAAACCTGTCTTTCTTTATAAAACAAGAAAGTTGTATAACAAGGAACATGGAAATCATTACTCATTTCGTGAGCTATTACTACATGGCATGCGATGGGACATTAATTGATTCAGAGTAACTCAGCGATGTTGCGTTTCATGTATCTTGTCGCAGTAATCTAAAATGCAAAACGTCGTAATGCGAACCAAAGAGCTAATGGCTCCTCTTACATCCTCAACACAGAGTCAATGTAATACGTTCATTAAAAGAAAATGCATAGTTTCTTCACCGGTGCTTTGCACTTCCTTATAATCCGAAACAAGTTCCAGACAAGAGTCTTTATTTCCTTGTTTCTCGAGTTATAGAAACATTATCTATCTTGCTTTGTTTTTAATTATTCATGTCTTTATTGCAATTATTTTGTTAAATTTTTTATTTTGATTTCCGGTTTCTTGTAATTCCGTATACATATTTTATTCATCTCTTCAACTCTTCCCTCTCAAACTTCTGTTACATTCCTCCCAATTACATTATTCCATTACCAACTTTTTTATTATGTTGTCCTCCGTCTAATTCTGCTCAACTTCTCCTCCGAGGCGCTTGAAGAAGTTACTTTATCATGGCGGACAAGTAACCTGACATCCTGCTGTCTCGAGAGTTCTCGTCCCGTAGAATCGATATTAAGTAAAAGCTTCTGCTCCGATACGTGTCCATATGACGTTCACCAAACAACCTAAGCGAAATTTCTTGACTGTCCATCAGTTGCTTCAATGTAAATTGATTTGACCTAAGTCACTCTCAGGTTTCAGCTGATGACCGATATGTAACGTTCCGCTCAACGTAGCAGACCAAAGTTTGTTCAGTCTACTGACATCTCTTGTCCAGTGGTTTGTATCTTGTAAATAAAGTAATTAGATAATTAACGCGATGACCTGGAAAGCTCAGTCAATACCGACCGTCCGACCTGGGATCAATCCCGGACAGAGGCAGGGTTTTTTATGTTCATCACCGCTGCATCCAGACTGGACCCTAGGGCTCGCCCCACCTCCGCCTGCACTCTGGTGGGCACTGGACTTAAGGATTCAGTCCGTACCGAAAAGAAAACACTACACTTCACCTTTACAAATATCAATTGATTAACGCAGCTGTTTAGAGTGAGAATCATATGGAAACAAACCATTAATACAAGTTGGAGAGTTATTGATTGTTTAAGAAGGTAGGGAATATTTACCACTGGACTTTGACAATTGAAAGGGGCGGGTCACTCACCTCCATCTAATGTCGAAGTTAAAAATTCCTGAAGATTCACCTCTGCTACTCCACACGTCTTCATGGCGTTGATGCCTACGTACAAGGGAAGAATTTTTCCTCTTACTCTAGTTAATTAAACCCAAGGGACGGAGTTATTCTAGAGAAGTTAATTGTTGCTCAGGCAAAAAATAAATCCCCACGTTGTGAAGATCCCAAATTTCGTAAGACTTGAGGTTCTCACAGCGGTGAGTATGAAGATATCCGTCTTCTGGGTTATTGCTGCCTCCGTCGATGACGGAGGCAGTATGACCTCTGAAACGTTGGTTAACATTGGCCAGACTACACAGCGCAATAACCCAGAAGACGGATATCTTCATCCCAAATTTCCATTGCCGCGTTCACAAGATCCCAATGCAGGACACTGTTTTGTGACGAATGTAGCCCATGGAGCCAACACCCTGGTTTTGCGGTACAGTATCGTTATCCTTTCTATGTCTACGTGCCTTCTCTTGGTAATTCACGGTTTGTAATGCAGTTGAATTAATTTGCGAATTCAATTTAGTGTGACGCAGGCCGGCAGTGTTAAATAAGTTGGACAGCCCCGACTACTCTCGCTTCCAGCAATTTGTCATGTCGATCGATGACGGATTGCAAGGAGAGTCCATTGCAGTTACCATTAAAGGCACAACGTCTGTCTGCACTTCATGCCGGCTCATGTATAAATACCCCACTGAGCCATCTTTGTGGGCCAAAGCCCCATCGATGTCAGAGTCGCAGTTATTATGTTAAGAACTCTCAATGATTTTTATGCAAAGTTAATATCAGTTGTTAGTATTTTTGTTTCCTTTTGGGGAGGTCTTGGTCTTCAATCCCGGTCCGTAAATCGACTATCCTGAGAGATTCGTTGTTTTCCTCAGTTACTATTTTCATTAATAAATATTTATTCAGTAAAACCCATGTGTTTCAGGCTAGAGCATCTGAAATTGAGACTGGAATAATTATTTAAACCGTTCTAGCAAGGGAGTTTGCTCTAAATGTTATCCCGACTTGTGTCTCTAATACAATTAGACGTATAGAATGGGTTTTTGGTCGGTCCTGAAATGCGCGTTGGTCAGTGACGTAGAAGAAGAGGGATGCAATCCGTGAAAGATGAGACGCCGTGGACAAGCTGCTCCCATAGTTTAAGTGATCTGAAACCCTTGGGACCAAGCGGTTTGTTTTCAACGAAGAGGATTCTGCCTGCTCTCGCGTGATCGTGTTTGTGGATTCCCAGGATTTGTGCTGACATGAAGGGGATTCCCGTGGGGCCGAGTTTGAGCGATGCGAAATTGACAGTTCCAGTTGCGGGTGGTCTTTCTGCCTGTTTGTGCGTCGGTTTGCCTATCTGAGGCGTCTGAGCTGAAAGCTGAGACCTCACGCTCGTTAGATATCGGCGATAACTTAGCTGGAGAGAAATTTTGCTATCTCCGTACAAGTTCGCAGATCACGATTGCTAACTCAGTGATTAAAAATAATGAAACCAAACTCACCTTTCTCTCTCTACTTTCTCTCCCTCTCCCACTCTCGCCCACGTGCTACCATTGGTCCACTCCCATACCTGCTCCCATTGGCTCTGTACTTGATAAAGGAGCAGAAAATTAAGTGTTAGGTTTATGTATTACTGCCAGTTACATCATAAACTTCTTGCCTTAGCATTCTTATGTAAAAATGTTTGTATTTTGTTACGAATCCATTGCAGTAACAAACGTTGCTGAGTATTACTACTTATTCCATTTAAACACAACTTTAGTTGAATAAAACAACAAATAATTATGACATTTTAGTTTTCACTTTTCGCCCGATTAATCGTTTTGATACAAAGCTTTTTAGAGGAGAGGATTTCTTTTATTTGGAGGTGAATTCACTTTGCTGGATATTGTGAAATGTTGGTTTAAAGAGTCTGTCGTGACAAGAGAGATTTTATTTTGCCAAATTTTTTGTTGCCCTAAAAACGTAAGGAAAAGACAACCGACATATCTCGTTCATAGCCTAGAACTTGTTAATGACAAAACATAAATATAAAGACGTGACATTTTATGCTATAAATTGGCCTGAGAGAAGTGGATGTGTCTTCTGCGAGTTATTTTCTTTCAAAATCCACAAAATATCTCCGGTGGGGTCGTTGGAAGTAAGATTCACGGCAGTCTCTCGTGAAGTGACGTCACACATTCCGCAGTGACGTCATACAAACATCGACCGGTCGATCGCTGGAGATACACGGCACATCCCCCATGTAACATTAAAAATGTGTCATGTCCGGCCACAATCCACGCGACTGCCCTCACGTGTTAAGCAATGTTAAGGTAGTTAACTTGATCGTTCTGCTGCTAAAACCACAATATACACTCCGCAGAATATTGCGCTTAATGTGACGAAGGGTTGGAGACTTGTCATATCATGAGTTCGAACCTTGCTGTGTTATTTAATCGAGTCCTCGGAATCAGCGAGCCAGAAGACGTCCCGCGAGATTTCAGTTTCTCGCGATAGTGAGTACGAAGATGAGTCTTCCGGGATGTTGCGCCATGTAGTCTAGTAGAAACTTACCGACGTTTCAGAGGAGCTTACTGTCTTCATAATCAGGGCTATGGGTACTATGGGTAAGCCGTTCGCAGCCCTGATGATGGAGGCAGTAAGCATCTATGAAACGTCGGCCATTTTATACAATACTTCACGGGACAACATACCAGAAGACATTCATCTCCAGAAGAGAAAGGATCCCACATTTTCCAGCCTGCCTTCACCAGTTCGTCGAGCGGACTCTCTCTGAGAACTTCCAGGGCTGGAAAATTGTCATCCCCCACCTCCGAGTAGCAAAAGCAGCGCCTCTGTCCTCCTCATCCACTCTCTTTATCAACCCCGTGTATGTAACATCATTGCGTTTTCCGTGTCGACGGAATTCACGGAACAGTCCTCCTTATGGCTTCTTTTTCCACTCAATTTAAAGTCATAAAATGAAAGCCCCTCCAGTGAACGTCGCCAAATTGCTTATCTTTCCAACGACGAAATAAGGTCGGTCAGAGCATCAAAATCCCTCTGCCGGTGTCTGAAGTTACCCAGGACAATGGAGCGAAGCCCGATAACAACCCCACCTGTAAAAAACTTGTCTTCTCACTTCTCTTCATGATGTCTTTTTACACGTTCTCGTCTTCAAATTTATGTTCTTCTCGTTTCATACAATTCTATTTCAGCTGTGTTTAAAGAAGGACCTACAGTATACTAGGGGGGGACCAAAATGCAATTTCCCGCAATTACATCTGAATTTGTTGAGTAGTTCTGCATACGTACGTAGTCTTTTCATATTCAATTTTCATTAATAGTATTGAAACCTTTACTTCACAGTCCAATATACACAACATTGGCATCACTACGAAATACAATCATATTAGTGACTTGTGACACAACAACGGATGAAGATACAATATGAAGGACGAGAACATGATAAGAAAAATGAAAACTAAAAATCATTAAAAATCAGTAATTCAGTTAAAAAGTTTATAACATAAATTATTCGATGTGGAACATAAAATGATATTTCAATTATATTATTTGTAAATTTTAAATATAATTGTGATTAGACGGACAAAACCGAATAATTAATTTAGTAGTCTTTTCATATAATTGACATAATTCGGGTGGATTCTGTTTCGTGTTAGACCCCTTTTTTGTCTAGAGTACTGACATGTAAGAGCGAAACCTTTAAACGTATGAGGTCTGCTTGTCTCTTAAATCACGTGACATGTTTACTGATTTACAACCTTACATCCAAAGCATAATCGACTTTATTTACGGACTTAATTTTATCTAATTTCTGTCTGATCTTAAAGGAAAAACAATATATATATATACAGTGTCAGTATCTATTGAATCTTCGATTATCTAACGCTCATTTTTAAACTTTTCGTCTTAGAGACTACAGATTCGAATTGGAAGATAGTGTAAACTGAAATGATGAACTGTTAAGAATGTGGAAAGAAATAGCAGTGGCCTAATATCGCAGAATTTAAGGGTTTGAGGAAAATCACTGACCGATCTGGAGACAAATCTCTGACGTGTGCTAATTATCCTCGCTAATATTACATAATTATTATTGTCATTGGCTCTAGAGTCCTTGAAGGACCTTGGCCTCCTCTCACATGGGAGGTTTCTTAATCTTTTTAAACATTTGGTAGGACTCCTTGGACGACGAGTGATCAGCCCGTCCCAAGGCCTCTACTACCTGTCCAGGACAACATTATACAGCCATGCCTTGAGTGGGTTTCGAATCCAGGCCCCAGACCTCGCGGCCGCTGTGGCCGGCTTAATAATGCATAATGGCGACATTAAAGTCTCGTTAGGGCGCGTTATTAAATTACAGAGTCATTATATAGTCAGTTGAGGAAACGTTCTGCGTTCATATCTTGTTCTGATTTCTCTGTGCTAGTCGCAGCGCTTAGTGTTTGTTGTAGTGTTAGGAACGTTTATGACTTTTCATGAATATCATTAGGGCCAAGTAATTTCAGTGTTCTGTAAAACGCAATAAAATCATGTTTTTTATTTATTTTTCCTTTCTTTATTCTTATCTTTTCCTCGTGCATTCAAGTAATCTTAACCTCTAGAGAAGCAAATTATCAAAGTGATATATGACATAACTGCGAGGAACAGAATATTCATTGTTATTGAGATTGTTGTGCTGTGAAAATTTGTCATTGTTTTTGAGATTGTTGTGCTGTGAAAATTTGTCATTGTTTTTGAGATTGTTGTGCTGTGAAAATTTGTCATTGTTTTTGAGATTGTTGTGCTGTGAAAATTTGTCATTGTTTTTGAGATTGTTGTGCTGTGAAAATTTGTCATTGTTTTTGAGATTGTTCTGCTGTGAAAATTTGTCATTGTTATTGAGATTATTGTGCTGTGAAAATTTGTGATTGTTTTTGAGGTCGTTGTGCTGTGTCAGTTTGTTTCTAAAATTCTTTGCAATGGTGTTGTTGTTTGTTTCCCTCATTGCTGTGTACATAGGAAGTGACGCAATTAGCAGGAGTCTGTCATTTGATCAAGAAGCAGAATTCTCAAGCTCGCCCTCTTTCAAGACAATAAAACTGGCTGACCTCTTTGTAGGAAATATTCATGAGTCGTTCTACGTTAAATAATTAGAGCGACCCACTCCTCCAGATGGGGGACGAGAATAAAATGAGAATTGGACTGAGTGCAAGAGTGGCATTTCGAGGACTAACTTCTCTGCACTCATCAACTACATACGTAATTCCCCTTATTCACCTACGTTTTGCGTTTATATTCTGCGTTACTTTTTATAGCCTCTATTATGTCATACTGTGATAGCAGTATGAAAACACGGTGGTGAAAATGACCAGGCTCCTCAAAATGTAATTTTCTCAATTAGCCTATCACTTTCTACAACATAGGTTCAAATATTCTCCTTAGAATCACGTTTTCAAACACCTTCAGTCATTAGGGTGTCAGACCTTGAATAACACTCATATAATTTAACGTATCACTTACAAATAAGACTTCGCGCATTATAGTCTCTAAATAGTATCTAAATAGAGCGAGGTATAAAAACGATTCTGAACTGAGTCGTGGCAAGCATTGTCCGAATTTAGTATTTACTCTCGAAATTCTGATTTCTTGCCTTCTTACCCACGTATTTTAACTCTCCCAGATTGTCGCCAGATTTATTGGATATTATCGGCGTAGTTATTACGTAATTAGGGTATGACGTTATCTAAGCAGCCACTGTGCATCTACTTTGACTGTTTTATTATCGCCAGGTGACCGAAGGGACAGAGTTTTGACACTTAAAATCCTTGTGATGTTCCAGGTCCTGGCATGCAGATGGCGTCGCCTCTCGCCTCATCTCACTAGGCCACACCTGGACTTCAGCACTCCGTAAAGGTAAACTAATTAAAGTAATAAAGTACAGTGACTGTAATTTAGATTGCTGTAGCAAAATGGTTCTACTGTAAAGAACGTGCAGAGACAAAGAGTGAAGGAGATTATTTTGTTACAAAATAAAATTCTCGTTTCGTGTCTCATGAGATGTGGCGTAAATTCGTCCTTGACACAAAATTTCTCGGGTGATAAAGAAAGTTTTCGTTTTTTATGGGAGCCGAAAGTTTAACATCGGTCGAAAGCATTCGGCCAAATCTGAGGTCTCATGTATCGACATGACAGGACAGTTTATTTCTGTGGTGAGGGATTATCAACACTCCGCCTAACTCCCAAGCTGACAATCAGATCAATATATTTGTAGCCGTCTTCCGTATCTGGAGGTCGTCTTCATTCGTAACTCGAAAGCGAGCAGCGTTGACAAGGGTCTCGCTTAACGCGGGATACGTGCAATCATTCGAAATAAATGTTACGGAAGATGAGGTTTCAGGTTCTGACGGTTGCAAACATGAAGATTTATGTCTTCTCGGTTGTTGCGTTTTGTAGTCTGATAGAAGTTTGCCGACGTTTCAGAGGTCATTGCTACCTCCATCATAAGGGCTTAGTCCAATATTACGGATTGCTGGCATCCAAATGTTGGGTATTTTCGCAAAGTGAATTTGTATAATTGAAAGGAAGGCCCCATCCACTGTGGCATGTCCCCTCGAGGATGGCCGTACACCTGTGATTTGACTACCGTACAACAAGGCGAAGGAAGAAGTCTATGGAGAAATGTTACGAGAAGAAGAGATAGGATGATGGGACACATTCCGAGGCACCCAGGATTGGTTAATTTAGTAATGGAAGGAACAGTTGTAGGGGAGACAAAGATTGGAATTTGTGACGAAGATTTTTGAGGATGTGGGCTGCGAAAAATATGTGGAAATGAAGAGATTGACGCGAGATAAGCGAAAATGGAGGACCACGTCAAACCAGTCGAAAGACTGATGACAAACAAACAAAGAAAAAACAATTTCTATCGTAAAGATTACAATAGCCTGTTACCCACCGCGCATAAGCAGTTCTGCGTAATTCTTCTAAAAATACTCCAATTCTTCAACTGGCTTTTAAAACTGCCAGAGAATTTTCTATAAATAACTCACTCCATAGAATAATAGCCCTCGAAGAGAAGCTAACAGTAAAGTGAAGCGTGTCTTTTAATTTGTTAACGTAAAGTTAACAGAATCGAGAGTAGACGTATGGAAATAAATTGTTATAATTATACACTTGCCTTTTCTGAGGACAGTTTTATGAAAACAACAGAACGATTATGAACTAAGGACGAAAAGGGATGTCGATGGGACAGAATTTCTGCTGGTGGATGAAACGACGAAGTATCGCATCTAAATTTTTTGACAAGGATCATAAATCAGTCATGTTGTTTGTCAGCAGTGTTGATACTAATGATCGCTGTAACTGGTACACGTCATTAGTTAGACTTATGGCTGGATAAAACAAGCGCTGAGTATTTGTTTGGGGGTTATTAATTGTCGATGCCTGGGACGACGTGTGTAATAAAAACACAAAGAACTTGCACGTATCAAATCACGTAAATTTATTTATTTGTTGTTTCTTCGTTGTTCCCATGGAAACACAAAGATACTTCATTTTCAGGAATAAAAAGGACTGGGGTACAGAAATAAAGAAGACGTGTTCGTTGCTATAGAAGTTATATGAGACGAAGTCTTCGTGGCGACGTAATTCAATAAAATCTTCAACTGGTTAATCATCATCATAATGGGGACAGAGATGGTCCCTGAAACGTCGGTTTTTTCAAGTCTACTGCAATAATTATCCATTCATGAAACGTCATTATCTGTATTCATTATTTTTTGAAAATATTTGTTTGTATCAGTAACGTGCTACAATTCTGATTTATCCCGAATTTGAGGACAGTCGCTAAAAATTGATTTCTTGGTTCTTTCTTAAAAGTAACAATAGTTAACAAATACAGTTGCTGCATTTCACATACTTAAGATCTGTACTTGGTAAAATAACTTCGTAAAGACCCTTTGTGAGGTTTGTGATTACGTGCGTAATCAGATGGGTTTGTGAACTGAACTGGATCGTGTTAAGATACATCTGTGCCCTTTTGCTTATCTTCGAACTTCGTATCGTGAGTTTAATATGCAAGGGCTGTTCAAAGATCGTGCGTTGGCTGGCTAGGTTAGGTTAGGTTAGGTTAGGCCCGCCATTGCGAAAAGGAACTCAAATCCTATTGATTACAGGCTGTTAACACACCGCATTTAACTCAAACAAATCAGATGGTATTTGATGTGATGTGCTAAGAACTACAGTCACGTGACTAGCCCGAGATGTAAAATAATTCAGATACGCGGAGAATCTGTTGACGTTCATCCCAGTATCTGATCCCACAAATTCGTTTCTTCAGCAAAAATTTCGTTGTCTTGTGTGTTTGGACTGCTTAACTCCCATTGTGCATTGAAACAGGTGATAATACGATCGGCTTGTGCTGTTGTGTTGTAGGTTGTTTGTTTGTGTTTCCATTAACCTTTGTACGTGTTAATGATTGTCAGTGCCAAATGACAAGTCTAAACCTTATAATTTGACTGTAGTTGTGTCAGTGGTATGACTAGCCTTGTGACACGTAGCGAACTAAGCATCTAATGAACTTAAAATTCACGTAACTTGCCAAACAAAGTACACGCCTTCCTATTTGTTTTAAAAAGTATTAATTTCAATGTGCTTAATGGCTGTTTATTTACTTTCTTCTCATAGAGGGAAACCGAAGGGGTGGTTCATCTCTCAGTGTCGCCCTATTTTCTTTATTCTTTAAAACGGGCGGACGGACAATCATATTGTTCATAGTGAACAGGTTTATTTCTTGTAAACCAGCTTTAACTGCGTTAACATGTTGTAACCGAGCAACGTGTCCCGAATATGAATCTGAGGTCTATCTTTTTTCCCCTGTGACGTCTTTGAGAGAAGATTCATGATTCGTCTTCCTGCTGTAATGTTACGTATAAACAAAATGACCAGCGCACTGAAAACGGTAGCCTTTATCCGTGCGTAACAGGCATCGCATAAACTATTATTAAAATGGGCGGGCGATGTAGTGTCCCCCTGGGAGGGACAGTAGCTGCTTCGTTGCGTGCTGGTGGCTGCTGAGACTTACGCACGCCTCTGACTAGAACACGTCCCGTCTTCTTTTAATTTCTTTATTTCACGGTGCATTCTCGAGCACTGACTTTGTACAGCGTCGAAGGGGTAACTGGTGTGAATTATTAATTGGTGAGACTAGAACAGAATAATTATTCGTAGGGTTTGAAGTTTTCTCGGTGGTGAGTCCGAAGATGGCTGTCTTCTGGGTTGTAGCGCAGTGTCCACCAACGTTTCAGAGGTCCTTGCTGCCTTCATCATCAGGGCGACGACACGGCCTACAGTCTAGAATAGACAGAACTCGGGTCGTACAGAAATCTGCACGCGATTACTTGGTCAGGCCATAGGTTGGAACGGGGTCTGAAAATTAATTTTTGGTATGATACGTCTGCCATTTTAAAAACTGTAACAGCTGTTGGTGTTTGGAGGAAACTGAAATTCAAAACGTGGTCTTCACGCAACGCCACGCGGAATAATGTCGCATCAATGCGATTCGAGATTATTGTTTAAGAAATTTGTCCTGACAATGAACTCGGTTCGCTCTTGATACTCGCTTCAGTTCGTAATTATTTCATTTTACAATAAATAATGTAATCGGTTGGTACATAACCTTAAATAACTTTGAAAATAACCAGAATTGGACTGCATTATGCACCCGTCTGAAAAGGCGGTAGTTCCTTGAAGCTGTTAAGTGACAGCCTAAAGCCATTCATATCAGCCGACTATAGGAAGTTCCAAAAAAATTTAAACACATCATATTACAGGATAATAACCTTGTGTGTAAGTAACTTTTCGGGACAGCCTGTATATGTTCTGGAAAAATACAAGGCATTCATAATAGGGCAAGGTACCAGAATTCACAACAGAAACTAATATTTCTCTAACATTCGAGTTGCCTAAAGAAAGTTAGGTTCTGTCGTAATTAGGCCGTGAAGACAAGAAAGGTAACATTTTTTTATAAATGATGAGTAACAAAAGAGAGTTAACTTCAGCGAAGTCTGATAAGCACAGAAGTAAAATAAATCGATATATTTGGGACGTAAATATACTGTTCGTTGTCATTATTTCGAGTGAACAAATATTTGCCATCCTCAAGACGCAAAACTGCGAGTTGATTCAGTTGTGTGTTTCCTCTGACCAAATCTCATAAGATTATCATCGCCTTGTCTCGCAAGTACGAAACTAGTTCCTCGTATGTTTCGCGTTGAGAAGCCCAGCATTCCCTCCTGAAGGCACTAAATGTTCCCTCAGTCAGTGAAAAATCGTGGATCGAATTACAGATTTAATAAAGCTGCCTGTGGGCAAGCTAATTTTAAAAAAGTTGAGCCCCCCCCCCCTCCGGGTGTACAGGTGTGGCCCACGTGACCAGTACTGCACCGCCATATTGATCGCTCACGGGCTGTTCCCCCACACTGCCTAATCACAATTTCCACAGCGGAATAATAAAAGTATTTTTATTCGTAGAGTACTTCAGCTGTTCGAACTGTAAACACGGGAGGCGAATGGCTCTTATTTATCTTCGGAATTCTAGTATATAAATCGCGGACAAGGTTCCAAATGCTATGGGGTTAGATGTCATGCCTTATGGAGTGTTGCAGTGGAGTCGGAGCACATCTGGACCAGTTTGGTTCACTAGGGCAACCGTACGCGCTTACTTCATGGCACGCCTACATTGTTTTCCGTGGGGGTCTGCTACCGTAAAATAGCCAGGCAGCTTCTCGAGTAAACAAACCATCCTTGAGGTTTTCCTCAGCCTTGCAATAGATCACGACATCTTCATCTCCACCCCCTCTGGTCCACGTTTTATCTTCTCGTCTAATTCGACTCTGGATGTTCTTCGAAGTCGATAAAACTTTCGGGCTTTCTTTGAATGTTGAGCCGTGTAGTCTGGTAGTTAAACGACGTTTCGGAGGTACTTACTGCTTCCATCATCAGGGTGATAATTGCCCTGACACTTTCCGGTGCAATATCCCAGAAGGCTGTCATCTTCAACCTGTGTCTTGTTTCGCTTACGTTCAGATCAACTTATTTTTAGTTATAATTTACAAGAGGGACTGAGGAAAATAATGATAAACTTTACACCTCCTAACTAATCATGACTGTCGAATAACAAGTGAGCTTTCTTTCTATAATTAAATTTAAGTTTATAGTTTAGATGCGTCATGTTTGTGTTTTCAATTCATACATATATTTATTCTTCAAGTCTATACACAAACTATATTAATATTGATGTTAAAAATTAAAATTGATATAAATATTTCGCGCTATTCATCGTTTCCTCGATGTTACAATTTGCGCTATATATTACAACATGTTTCGATGTCTCAGCATCATCTTCAGGTTTTATTTTTAAAACTATTCAATATTTTTTAATGCACGCTTTTCAGTATTTGTAGATTGTAGGTTGTAGTTGTGGATGTTCCTTTTATTCTTCTGATTCTTTTGCATATTATGTGGTGTATTATGTTATTTGTTTATTATTTCTGTGAAATTATCAACAATATAATTAACATTATTAATATTATTTATATGTAAATGAGTTTGGATATTGTTATAAAAATTCACTATAAACATAGAAACATGTATATGTATGAATTAAATTTAAGTTTCTTAGCTTGTCTACTATATTAATGAGGGATCTGTTAATTATCGCACTCTTTTTCTTTAATTGCGTGATATTTATGAATGCCTGTGAATTTGCAGGCGGAGTTGACTCAATTGTAGGCAAGTCGGCGTGAGTGTCAAGCTTTCATCCTGAAAACCAACTGACCGTCGCCCTGATGATGGAGACTGTAATCACTTCTGAAACGTCGATCAACTTCTATGTGACCGTACGGCACAACATCCTAGATAGCTGCTAAATTTATTTTGTAAAAGTCAAATGGCACTTATATTTAGGTGAAACTTTTAATTATCATTTTGACATGGGATGTTTCGTGAGAAGAAGTTTGTTTGTTTTGACTTTAAAGTAATAAAAATCGGCCAAGCTTTCTTGGAAGGCGTATAAAACAGAGGCTGACGCCGAGGGTTGTAAAGACTCGACTGCTTCACCGCGTTTTGCACTCAGACTGTCTTTAAGAAGCTGTAAAAGGTTACGACTGAGGCTGAAAAATCGTTACGTTTTGTTGAAGTTTGACGCCTTCTTCTGCGCGGGATGAAAACAATGGCGGATAGAAGTTTCAAGATGTGCCAGGTTTTCTCTCGCACGCCCCAAAGATAAAATTGCTCTGAAAGCGAGGATTTGCGTACTATTTTCGATGTTACGAAATGTTTAATTCGATTATGTTTAATACTTATGGACAGTACACGATGTACACAAAAGAATGGTGCGGTTTCAAAAGTTAATAAAAAAATTATTTCTCACCTGACGGTGTATGTTGTGCCCGTGTAAGGTGATAAATAATTTTTTTATTAACTTTTGAAACCTCGCCATTCTTTTGTGTACACCCTGTATAAGTAAAAAAATATTTTTTTCGTGAATTTTAAGAGGTTTCATTAAATGTAAAAGATAAAAATAGAATTATAAAACACATGTATATATTTATTCAATGTATGGAAACAATTACTCATACATAGCAAAATTGTACCCAGGCTGAATCCTGAGGGAATTGATAGTGGAGAAAATGGCGCTGACTGCTATGACTTGAATTCCTTGTGCATATCCTCAGACCCTCCATGGGAAGTAGCTTGAAATTATGTCAGAAATATTCTCTCTTTTACAGCTCTCGACTTCAGGTCCTTCGTAATTTTATAGGACTCTTCGCATGGGCCTATTTCCAGTTGATAAATAGCATTTACGCGACTTAGAATAGAGTGGGGGATATACAGGATGTCCTAAAAAGATATACACGAAGCAGCAAGTTTGGTGGCCGCTTGTCAGTTGCTCGCCGCTCTCGACTGTTCCACGAAGCTAACGATGGCCATCTTGAACACTGAACACTAGATATGCTGATTCACCAAGTGCCAATGCTGACGTATGTAATGATTTCACTTTATTGAATTCATTGAATTTGTTCGTACATCTTTTTGGGAAAAATGTATTTCTTTCTGTATCATTTTGCAGATGAACCCGGAATTTTGGGTTTGGGGTTGTTCACCGCGGGGGCTTTCATGCTACCACGTGCAGACCGCCGTCATATTGAATTGGTGCGGGGAAATTTTTTCCTGGGATAAAGCGACCGGAGCGCGAAGTAGACCACGTGGTGACGTCTAGAATATGTGGAGCTTGGTGCTTAGACGCAGGGATTTTACAGTGCGCATTTATTTCAAAGCCATTTAGAACTTCACGTCTTTGTAATATACAAATTGAAGCTTTAAATAAGTTGGTCGTTTGGTTTGGGGGGTTGGCATTCTTGGGTCTTTCGTTCGCTGACTCGGTTGTCGGATTGGATTGGTTAATTTTCTGATTAGTCATATAGTCGGTTACTTGGTTAAGCAATTATTTATTTAGTTACATTATATATTTGTACCTTGATTATAGCGACATCACAAGCCACTTTCTTTTATAATTTCACATACGCTGATTAAAATAGGTGCACACTGATACATATTAAAGCACTAACCCTTTCTCTGAAATCGACTTTTCAATCGACAAATCTGTAACTGACCTCTCTCTTTCATTTCAGATGTCCTAAGATGGGTTTATTTGTGGAGCTGCTTCGCGCGGCCGCCATATTGCTCATTCTGTGGCACGTCCGCGGATCGGATTTGTAAGTATTGTTGTTGTTGTTGTTACTGAATTTCGTTCTGAGTCGTGACAGCTCAGTGGAGAGACAGGCCTCGTCTCTCTGTTTCTGTCCCAAGATGACCAGAGGCTCTGTTAGTAGTGACTCGTGGGGCAACGTTGCAACAAATTTTCAGACAAATTTTAGTACATTCCAATATCGTCATGTGCAAGTGTCATCAATGAGACCGACGTTTCTTCAAGTAATTTTGAATTTGTTTTATGAATAATAATATGCGATTTTATGAAAGATTGAGGGCAGGAGAACTCTTGTTAAAATGGTTGGAAAACTTCAATGTTTATTTAGACGAGTGACAGTTTTATTCTAATCGTTCAGATAACTTCATCTTACATGCAGGGTCTTAGCGAAGAGATCCTTGTCCCCCCGACACCCTACTCCTCGAACCAAGGAAGTACCTCGCAGACCGAGGCTGCAGCTGAAAGCTACCCCCCCCCCCTCGGTCACCGTTAGAAAAATGTTCTACGAATATGCCATCATATGATAAAGATATTATATTCACGCATATGTGTAAGTATATATGATATAAACACACTTAAACTACGACAATATTTGGGTTAATGTTTTAAGTAGGACATTGCCCCGGAGAGACGGATTGGCAAGCCGCCACTGGGATAGGACGACTGTCTCTTCAGAGGGTAAAGGCGTGTCTTTGTTGTTGATTTTTTATTCCTGAGCCACGTGTGTCGTTTTCCACTTAGAATGCTCGCGTCTGTTGGAAAAATATTGATTCGTGGGTTTCCGATAGACGGTGTTAGAACTGCAGCGGTAGTCTGTCTAGTGAGATGCGAAGATACTAATAATTAAGTTGTGACTAAGAGACGTTAGCTTTATTATTATTTTTTTATTTAGTGTTCTGTCTGAGGACAGGTCCATATGAACAGGATCCTTCCATCCTTTTCTCGGACTGGGACCTGTTCATATACGTTCTTGGCAGATGATCCAGAAGTGGTTTGCCATTGCCTTCTTCTGGGTGTGAATGGAGTAATTGTTGGGACGCCACGGAGAACACAAGTTATAAATTCGGGCACCGCCGGGAATCGAACCCGAGACCTCAGGATTACAAGGCCAGCGTTCTAACCGCTAGACCGCCTCATCTTATTATTATTTAGTGTTGTGTGTGACGACAGGTCAGGTCCATATGAACAGGATCCTTCTTCCATCCTTTTCTCGGACTGGGATCTGTTCATATACGTTCTTGGCAGATGATCCCGAAGTGGTTTGCCATTGCCTTCTTCTGTGTGTGAATGGAGTAATTGTTGGGATGCCACGGAGAAACCGGGGAAGCCCCCGGAGGAAAACTCCGTGTTGCCTAGACCACGGCCTTGCCCAACACAAGTTATAAATTCGGGCACCGCCGGGAATCGAACCCGAGACCCCAGCGTTCTAACCGCTAGACCACCGTGGCTATTACGTTAGCTTATTTAAAGGTATTTTCTGGAGTTACTAAGGAGAACCACGAAAACACTTTAGGTCAAGATACTGATAATTGAACCGGAATGTTTTATTTACCATAACACTGCAAAACAAAGGAACAAATAGGCAGACATTTCTCCTCTCATTTTAAAATGACATAATTTGAAGTGGA
Source organism: Zootermopsis nevadensis (assembly GCF_000696155.1). The sequence goes on from NW_019059622.1 coordinate 462,241, forward strand.
AATTGTGTGGTTATCGTGCCGTCATCTGGGGATATATAAATTGGGTCGATTCGTGTTTCTGAATAGAATGACATCTCCCAGTAGACTAACCACATGCATACGTATTATTTGGCGCGTGGAATTTGAAGTGAGTATGTACTCTGCGGTAAATGTCACCGGTTTAGATACCAAATTAATTGATACAGCGTCTTTAAATACGTAACCAAACACAGGATAGTCTGTCATGCCCAAAACCAACTTCATTGTAAACGAAGTCTTCTGGGCTGTTGTTCCTTGTAGTCTGGTACACTTTTGCCGACCCTGATGATGGAGGCAGCAAGAACCTCTGAGACGTCGATGAACTTCTTCCAGACAGCGGTCCAACAACTCAGAAGACAGCCATCCTCACATTTGAGGCCGTGAGACCTGAGATGTTACCCGTGGGGTCACGTTAACAACACGTGAATGACCCAGCGCTGCACTGTCAGTGGGCAAAACGCAGTGAAAATAATGAATCATCGGCTTTCCACGTCTGAGGCTTAGCTGCCTTGTTACGGTCTCATCCCGTGGTTTATGTGATATCCCCAAAGTTCTTCGCCCATTTAGTTGGCAACGGAGAATTTTGAATTGGACTGTTAAGATGATCTTTAGAAGAACACGGGTTTTACAGTTGGTCCCCTTAATTCTGTATAAATTTCATAATTTGTTGTGTTTAATTCCTTCGTTAAGTAGCTGTAAATTCCTTTTATAATCCGAACGTTTATAGTTCGCTGTTCTCGTTATGACTTTCATCTCGTTTGCATATAGACCAGGCGCCGTTGCCAAAGTCAACATGAATTTTGCCAAAGTCTTTAAAACTTTAATCTCTGAAGGAAAACAGTGCGGATCTGCTCGTTAAACAACTCACTGCTTATATTCAAAGAGACGATCACTTAAGAAATTATGCTGTTTCAGATAAGGTATTTATAAACTGTGAGTAGATAAGGATTTGGAAGGAAAATTCCGTGGCCCATTTGAAGTTGTTCGCCAAAGAGACGGAGGAAAACCACAAACATCTTAGAATCGTCGGTAAGCCATCGGAAATTCGAATGGAGTCTTCCCCCCCACTCCCTGCACAGATCGTTCGGTTATAGCATTTTGTGTCCAGATACATCAGCAGCTTTGACAACTCAGTTATGTGACGGGCTCCACGCGTGACCGAAGACTTAGAAAGTCCCTGTAGAGCTCTTCTTCGCCGAACCCAGTGCGATCTCGTCCCATCAATTCTCCTGCTATTCGACTTAAAATTGTGATTTTCAAGGTCTAAAGGCGGCCGGAGCTTGAAGCTGGGTACTGCCGGGCCTGTATGCTGTGATTTATTTTGACGTAAATACGTCTATATGGAAGGGTCAGTGTTATTCGGCAAAAAGTGTTACGAAAAAGGGAAATGAAAAAGTGTAACCTGGTTACCTAGAAAACGTCGTGTTTACTCGGCATTGTTGTTACCTA
>NW_019059622.1:481196-528242 GCF_000696155.1 Zootermopsis nevadensis
TTCTCCTTCACTTAGTTTCAAGTACCTTTTACTAAAATGTACACTGTTTTGTCACTATATGTTATTGTCATTATAAAAGTATTACACTGACATTCACTCTAAAGTATGATTTTATTTTTAACATTCCCAGTTGAAAAAGTCTTCATCTTCCTATTAGAACTTCTATAATTCTGTTTTCTTTCCATATTAAATGTTGATAACACAAAAAGCATACAAAGGAAAATAAATATATCAAACCATAAGTATGTACACATTTATTAAACTGATTCTGTCTTTGGAAATATAATTTTGTAGCATTTATAGTATTTATCAGAAATGTCATGAGTTGTTATCCATATTAGGCTTTTCCTTTGACACTTAGATTAAGATTGATCTTCTGCTCCCTTATTTGTTAATTATATCTTTATATGTAATTTCTTATACCTCTAATCGTAAGCTGTGGAAATCCACGGTTCTGATAAAGTATCAGTATATGTGTTGTGTATTCCTTTATTCTAGTCTTCTGTCTAACCTTAGTTTTATTCTAAAACTAGACCCAATTAATTAACAATTCTAGGTTAAAATTAATAATCTGTTGAAAATATATACATAAAAATTGTCTTTTCATCCACATAAAACTGAATTTGTTTATGATGTTGGAAGTAAGTGATGTACATTTAGAAATGTACAAAGTTCAAAATGGACCTAATTTAGTAAGAAAGCCGTAGTCCCGTCCATTCCCTGCTCTTGTATTGATGTGACAACAGAGAGAGCCTCCCCTGTTCTCTTACAGTCGACTATGATGAGTCTGATCCTGACGACGAAACATCAGAAGACTGCAAATGTTCTCTGTGCCAGAGACGCTTCGAGGAGCAAGGTAACTGACCACTCCCCTGCCTCTGTCCTCCCTCCTGCCTTTCCTGAATACAGAATAACCAGATTACTTGTCAAACAAAACATGGGACTTTGGGTTGGCTAGAGGACCTATCACTTTCCATTGGCTCAATTCCTCCACTGCAACCTATAGCAGTGTGGGGTATAACTCTTCAGGAATTAGAAAAAAAAGCACAGTCTTGTATTTATTATTGGTTATACTGTGTTCCTGAATTCTCTTTTAGTTTATCTTTGTTAATCCAAGCTACATGGGAGATACAGTTTGATTTTTAAGGGACGTAGTCACCTACATCTGCTCCCAACTTAAAACAGTTTCTCCATTTAGACATCTGCAATGATCACATGATACTAACCTGTGCATGATATTGAATGACGTCTTACTAACCTGCAAACTGAAGGTTATAGCTAACAGTGTAAATGTCTAGAACAGATAACTGCATGGTAGCTAATATAAGGTAAAGCTCAACATTTGAAGTGTATTATGTGTTCTTAATCATGGGATTTAAGAAATCTGGAATGTCCATAGACACAGTCTGCTTAAAGTTTTTGAACACTTTACAATGGCTCTTCAAAAGATGTATCCTATGATGATTACCAAAATTAAATATTTAGCAGAGTCCTGAAATGGAAAACCAAGCAACCTTTTTTGATTTCTAGAGTGCATACTGTTTGTGATGTGATCATAACAGATGTCTTGCTCCATCTCACATATGTGTCCTGCAAGAGGGAGCTGGCTTCATTCCAGGAGGAACATGTAAGTGACTTCCAGTTACTCGTGTTAGCGGAGACCAATACATTACCATACATACAGCCTGTAGTACCCATATAAATGTAGCCAAGGGAAATTGCAGTACTGTGCCTGCTTTGTCAGCCATTGTCCTTTACTCATTATTACAGTGCTATTCTGATTGAAGTACAGCATGTTGCTTGAGCAGAACAAAGACATACAGAACACATCTGATTATGTGAAGATGGTCCCTCTCTTCCTGTTTGGTATCAAAGAACATTTTATCTTGGCCCAGTACTGTGTTCAGAGTGAAGATTTTGTTGACTTGTTCACTGCCAGACATATAAACATTTCACCTCCAGGACTAATGGTTAGGCAGATGAATGCAAGTGGTCTTAGTTTAATAGACTGAATTTGTCAAACATATTCTCAAAATCAGTATATATTTTTAAGTATTCAAAGTTCTGTGAAGATTTTGTGATCGCTGGATAACATCTGGAGGTAATGAAATACATTTGTGAAACTGCGGTATTATAGGTTATTTTGCTGTAAAGAGCGCTCACTTATTGGTGCTGCCTGTAGCTCAGACTATACAGCATAGGATGGTTTGATGATTGATGTATTGAAGAGAAAAGAAGCAGTCATGGCCTAATATAAGCATTTGCCTGGAAAGACAGAGGAAAAACACGTAAAACCTTTGGATAGTAGGCCTTGGGCTGAAACAACTTTTGTAGTAAATATGTTCTGGTGATTCTCTTTCACTCTTTATCATCATTAGATATTTTTATCTTGGCCCTGAATGACTTTATCTGTCAGGATATTATTCTGTCTTATGCTCTCCAACCAATGAACACTTTTATCAGTCACAGGAACCAAGATGTAGATGCAAGAATATGAATTGGTAGCAAAATACAACATCTTTTCCAGAGAGTTGCCATGTACCTCACATTTCTGTTGTGTTGTATCTTGATTCTGTGTGATGTTCAGTTGTGTTCACGGGGTTTAGAACCTTTTAAATGGACACTTTCCATTGTATAGACTTTACAAATTATTTTTGTTTGGCACTTCATGTTTACAATAAGAAGACAAGCTGAGGTACTTGTGCTTCCATCAAACTCATGTTCTTTAGGTTATAGGGACACTGATGACACAATGGATATTGTCCAATTAAGAAGTTCATCCCCATCAACAGACCTGATTTCAACAACCCCAGAATACCAGCCAGGGATTTATAAACGAGGTATGACTAACCTTCCAGTAAAATTGTGAGGATCAATCTAAGTTGTTATTTAGTTTTATAAGAAATTTCCATTTCTGTTTCACATGTTTTCAGTTGGGAAAACTTCGTCCCACACAGCAGTTAAATGTTAATTTAATGAGGCTCTACGTTGAATCGTACAGAGTGATGCAAAATGTAAGTACCAAGTTTAAAAGTTTCTCTGCAACAAGTGATGAAAATTTGAAGAACCTTTGCTGACACACTGCAGTACACAAACCATTTATCTATCATTTGCTTTGTTCGGTATTGTACATTACTGAGCAGTGGATATTCATCATTGAATATTATATTTAATTATCTGAAAGGCTGGAAGAGAGTTCCAGGTAACGTTTGACATCAAATTTGGATTGGACAGGCACATATTTCTAAAACTTTAAATTTTACAATACAGGATGAATTTTGGATGATTAATCTCAAAGCTGCAGATATGAAACAGCAAAAACTGAAATAATTCTTCAGAAAGTTTGAAGGAAAACACATTGAACACATTTTAAATATAAATGACCTGAGATGCTGATTTGAATGAGACTTTTATGCCTCATTGTTTAGGTGAAATAAAGCATTAAACTTGGTAGGTACATTTTGGACCATTCTGTAATTAATACTTTGCTTTCTGTTGTATAAAATTTTTTGTAACTATTTACAATAATGTTCATTAGAAATGTTTTCATGTATTAGCATATTCCCAGCTTCTAGTTAACAAACAATTTTTAGAATGAGATGCTTGGAAGAAGACATGTATCACAGACAACAAATTGATTGGTTTGTCACTGTTTGCTAGTAATGAATTATTATTTAAGCAGCCTTCATAAAGCCTGCTTTCCTATTGCACAAGTTTCAAGTCATACAGATCTTGTGTTGTAGGTTCTGTTTTTATGTAATGTAAGTTTATAATCTAACAATGAATTATAACAATTTTAACCTTTATCAACTGTTTAAAAAATCATGAAACGAAAAGTAAAGATTACTGATAGTCACTAAATCTACGTTATTATTTTGTTATGTGCAGCAGACTATATTATGGCAGACTAAGAATGAAAAGTGATGCTTTCTTGTATTTAAGATACCAACTGACAGATTTTAGATCTAATTGAATTTAAGAGTATGTTTGTGTGTACATACTGTCTGTCTTGAGCAAATTACTTTCTGTTGCTATACATTGAACATGTTAAAAGAATTATGAGGTATTCAGAATTATACCTGTTAGTCAAATGTTGATAGATGCTGTAATGGAATGGCCTGAGTGAAGGACAATGTGCATTATACTAGTAGCTTTATTGTAGCATATGCTGAATCTGTTACAGGGAACTACAGTTGCCTTAAAGTGGACCTGATATTCACGCGTGACCGAGCATTTTACTTTACAACTGTTTTCATACCAGGCATCATATTGGTAACATCATCTTTCATCACATTTTGGCTCGAATGGAATGCTGTTCCAGCACGAGTCATGATTGGTAAGGTAACATTTTACTTGCTGACAATATGCATGTTTACAAATCCCAGATAACTTACAGGAATAACAAGTGTTGTTGTGTAATGTGTCCAGTATACTGTCAAAGATATCAAGTAACTGAATAAAATTTGAAGCTTTCATGACTGAATGCAATGAAATGTTCTTGAGCGATAATGATGTCAGTATGGAATAAGTGTCCATTTCACAGCTTAAATTATGATTTGAAACATTGGAAACTGATCTATATTTTAAACTATTTTTGGAATTCTTATTGGAGACATAGCTGACAAAATTATGTTGAGACAAGACTAGAATGTTGCTAGTAATCAGTTAGAAGAATGATTCAGCAGCCCTGTTCTGTGTTGCTGAAAGTGTTCCAGCGTCAAGATGTAAGGAGTTACAATTTTAAATAACTTACATTCATCTTCTTCTTGAAGGCGTGACAACAATGCTGAACTTTTTCACCACCTCAAACAGTTTCCGAGGTACATTACCTGTGGTGTCCAATCTAACAGCAATGAATGTCTGGGATGGTGTATGTATGTGTTTCATATACGCAAGTCTGCTGGAATTTGTATGTGTGAATTATGTGGGACGAAAACGACCACTCCACAACGTGGTGTATCGGCCCGGAGAGAATCCAGTGACACAGGTAAGACATCTGTTTCTGCCAAACTTAAGAGTTTTGTGTGTGATTGCCCATGGCTTTTTTGAGTGAGGTTGATTGGAGGCTTTGTGTCTACTGAATTATTAATAGAGATTAGAAGTTGAAATGTATTGTGATGAAAAAGAATGTCTTGCTGTTATTCCTGTATTCTACCTTTGTTTAAAAACAACTAATATTCCTGGAAAGATGGAACATACATCATCTTTAAAGCTTTGCATATTTAAATACTAGGTGTGAATAATTAAATTTTTTAATCACACATCTCTCAAACTACATCAGTTGCTTCCAAAACAAGTCTCCATCTTTTAATCTGTGTGAATGAATGTTTCAAATATGTTCACCTTGTGCTGGGTCTCTTTCTTTGTTTCTCACATTTTCTTTGCACAAGTAATGATTTTTAAAAGTTGTACTCCTTCACATAAACTAGTGTGTACCAGTAGAAATGAATAATTGATGAGTACAGTAGTATGCATAATCTGAGACTATGCTAAAACCAGAAAGGCATAAGCAAGATTGAAACATGTTTTCTTTTTTCGTGTCTAAATACTTTTATATTATGTCATTAGTAGTCTTCTGGGTTGTGATGACATAATTTTGGTACCCGCCTACAAGTCCACAGTACCACAACCCAAAAGATTAGCATCAACATCTTCACCACCATGAGAACCTCTGATCTCACTTTTATTTTACATATTCCTTGTGATGCACCTTCTTGACTTTGTGCCAAAGAAGCTGGAAGACAGTGGAACAATCCATGATTCCAACTTATTTTTACTTAATCTGATGTATGTGGCAGGAGGGAGCCAAATACTTATTATGAAATTAAGAATCAAAACAGCAGTTATATATATATATATATATTACATCTATTCTAGTAATAATATTGGGATATTTTGTGATAGAAAGAGATGTGCAGGTTTTGATCAACAATTTTACTGCACCCAGCAAGGAGGAAGGGCAAACATCACAACATATAATATAATATAATATGCCTTTGCTTACATTTTGCCTTTAGTTACATATTTTGTAATCTTGTCTTGTTTGCCAAGTTGGACACTTGTCATATATTTATAATATACAGTTGTTCAGAATAGTGTAAAATTTTTAGGAGCCCGGGCTGGATTTGATGTATTTGTTTGCCTTTAATATAATTGAATCTGCATTATACACATTCTTTTTAATCATAATCTGATGTATGTGCGTGTGATGAGGATAACACCGTTTCACAGTTTGTTTGGTGAGATGTGTGACACATGTCTGTCCTGTCTCCTCTTTCTCTCTTCCTGCATGTCTTCTATTGCATGTTCAGGACTTACTGTTATTGCCATACCATAAAAATTACAAAAATAACACATTAAAATAATTGATATCACCACGGTAGATGCAGTTGCGGGTTTGCAGGAGTGTATTTCATTATTATAAAATTATTCTTTTATTTAATCCCCATTTCACAAAAGTCTAGACATTTAATTTTTGTAATAATATTAATGTCCTAATTCTATAAAGGAAAACTTAACAAATTTTGGATCTGTCTGCTATAATGCAAATAATATTCTAATTTATCAGTTTGTGCTAAAAAATGCTTGAAATTGCACCTCTCCTCATGAAATGATGATGACATTCTTCTAGAATGTTGCACCGTGTAGTCCGGTAGAAGTTTACCATTGTTTCAGAGGTGCTTACTGCCTCCATCATGAACGTATGGTTGAGAATTTGGAATCTCACCACATTAAATGTTTATAATTAATTTTTTCAATAAATATAAGTATTAGTAGTAACGAGTCATGTAATGAATGATGTTAACTTTATCTGGCATAGACCAGTGATATGAAGATATGTCAGGTACTGAGTCGTATTTGTAGCATGTGATGTGAATTTGAAGAGTCTGCTTGTTTCTTCACTTGAATGTGTCAAGTCTCTAGCAGGAAAAAGTCTGCATGCCCTTTTCTTCGGGAGTGGGAAGGAGGCGAATCTTATTTAAGTTACTTATCTCTCTTCTTTAGTAACTTGTACATTTTTTAGCTTTTTCTTCTCTGGCTAGAGCTTTAGACATTACAAGGTGTCAGCAGGCTTAGAGTTGTTATAGCACTTAATGATATTCTTCCAGTTTATCTCTGTCATTATCTAAGTTTGAATGTAAAGTAGTTACAGGTGTATAGCTTTCATTGTGATGAGGGTTGTGTGTATGTACATATTAAGGCAAGTTTCTGTGCTTAATGCTGGTGCTTGATCCAGCTGAGTGCTTTGTGCTAGAAAGGAACAGTTTGGCAGTTATACATAGAGTACTGCTCGAGATGAAAATTAGTTACTGGGGTTATGGTCTTGAATCCCACTCACCATTTTAACCTTTTACATGTTCTCAAGTTGTTTTGTATTTGATTTGGTCTTTCATTGTCCATCTGCTTAGCTATAAAATGGCATTAAATGAGCATCACTTCTATATTGTACATGTATATGAACACATCAAAACATGTAATAAGCTATGGGTGTACACATTTATTTTATATAGTAATTGCAATGAGAGATTCATTTTCCAAATATTTCTTGGGATAAAATCAAGGACTGGTGTCTCTACCGTGGATTATTCCAGGCTTTTACGTTACATGATTATGATATTTAACTTTTTCAGTTAGCATGACTGGCAAACAGATAGACTTAAGACTAATGTTTCTGAGAGAACATCAGTAAGTGAGACGAATTAGCCATGTTTTCAAATTGTACAACATTTTAATGAAAATTCTTGAATTGGTAAGTCTGAGTTACACAATTACAAAAGCTTCAAACCAGTCTTGGCATCATAACTGAGTGTAGAGACAGAACCCATATGTTTTACCCCCAGATTCATTTGGTATATGAATACTTGTATGGGGTCACCAATTAAGGATTCAGCTCTGTCCTTTAGGATAAACGTAACCTCATACTATATGCATAATAACAATATAATATAGTTTACATAATAGTTTACACTACTAGTATTTGCATAAAAGTTCTTCATTTGACAGTAGTAGGGGAGCCGGGGGCAGAATGGGGTATAGGCTTTATTTCGTCTGCAATGCGTTGCCATGTATCGGGACGGGGTGAAATTTCATTACCATACTTCGCAGGAACACGTCATGTCAGTCAGCGCCACCTTGTGGTTACAATTTTTGAAATAATCACACTTTCTGGATTTTACTGCGGCATTTTTGAAATTTTTCTCAACTTCCAGTGAAGGTAAGACCTATCCATTATTCATATCCACTTTCTTAAATGATGCAGGTTACAAGGTGTTTTCTTGAAAGTCTTAAACACAATATTTTTATTTATTTTCATGGTGTCATTTTTGGTGGGGCAATCCTAACCTGAAAGAGTATACTCGGGACAGGATGGGGTACCCCATTTTGCCCCGAGTGAAAGTAGGGAAGAGGATCAAGTTGACGAGTGCCTGTATCGTGGCGATGTCTATTCGCAGTCTATTGAAGGGTGGATCCGGTGTTCCTCTTGCTTGAAATGGGCCCATAACTCATGTGCAGGTGTTGGTAGTCACGATGATGAAGAAGTGCGCATGTGTGCCGTCTGTATTAGGCCTAAGTAGATTTCAAATGTGTAAAGTTTCGACATTTTACATTGTATACTAAATCATTTTTATATCCTACGTCTTAATTATTAGATAATCTGTGTCTTCTTACAACTTTTCAAACATATATCAACCATATTCCGTCTTGCCCCTGGTACGGGGCAAAATGGGGCAAGTTACATTCTTGTAAAGAAATTAATATTTAAAAAACTCTAACTCTTACAATTAAACTAAAAACTCATTATAAATCTCAAATAGACAATAAATCCACACAAGGTTCCTCCATGTGTTTGTCTTTGTTATTATCCCTTCCACATGCCTCCAAAGATTAAGTTCCCGATTCTGCCCTGAGCTCCCCTAATTTCTGATATGTAACAAAATAAGACCTTTAAAATTTTAATGAGTAATATCAAAATTCAGTTAAGTAAATTTAGTATTGTACGTAAATTTTTAAACACAACTGTAATGCACAGCTGTAATTTCAACAACATTGATATATTATGTACTTTGAGTAAAACTGATTGCTTTTAGTGGATAATTAATGCCAAACATCACTCTTTTGTAGTGTAAATATTAAATATTGTATGATTTTTGTTTGGACAATATAAATATGTTATTTTTAATCAATAATTTTTAAGCCAGTCATTTTACAGGTATAAAAGTATACTGTAATAAACAAAGATTTGACGTCTTTGCTGTAGCAAATAATAAAACACTTTTGTCATAGATTTTAATATGAACAACTGTGTAATGTAATAATGTTGCTTAACTATGATATAAACACACTGAAATTAAAACAAATATTGCATATGCAAGTATAAACTTATGCATATATACTTTGCATTTGCATTGATTAATGGAAATTAGTAAAATAGAATGTAACTGTAGAATTGTTCTTTGCAAAATAATACAATGGACTCTTCATTTATAAATTGAACATATAGTCATAAAACCACAGTTTTCTTGTATAACAATGGAGCATGGATTGGTTGTTAATGAATAATTAATATAAAGCTTGATTTAATAAGAATCAGGGAAACAGTGATTTATGTGATATCAGCCCAGTGTTATCATGAAAAACTCTATTCCCACATTATGAATTAAGGTGCACCAGCACTGAAGCAGAAATTGTTTTCCCAGATGAAACAAACTAAGATGAACTGAGATGCTTGTTTACAAGGGGCACATTGTGACAGCTGAGATAATACAAGGCAATATTTCTCCAAGGAGACAAAGGTTATATCTGAATCAAATTTGAACTAATATGTGCAGTATTATTTGTCCAGTATTTGATTCAGTACAAATTACCTCAAATTTTGGAGAAATGCTACCATAATTAATCTTAGTTTTCACTTTTATGAATGTTGTGCCATTCGTGAACATGTTGAGCCTTGTGTTTGTATCCTGTTCCAGCGACTGCCAGCCGTTCTGAGCAGGATAGGCGTTATAATGGCAAGCCCGCTGGTAAGACAGGTAGCACATTCGATTCGTAGATGTGCCATGCAGCGCTGCCAACCAAAATCAAACAAAAGATTGCATTGCAAAACGCATCGCATCTTGCATGTTTTGGGGACCTAACTTCTGAAAACATATGCAGACTGTACCTCTGTTTATTACTGTGGTAATACACGTGTATGTATGCATGTTGCCAATGCATGCTGCCTCCAAGACAAAGCCAGGACAGACCTTGAAGGCATGGCCCTAACAAAATTTTCAGAATTTTTTTTTCACACATCTGAAAACAGTCATATTTTTAAAGGACTGAAAATCATTATTGATTAGTTCGCAATGCGGAGACATTCTGCTGTGAGTTATAGGCATGTGTTAGAGTAGAGTGGAATGTTATAATCTCATGAATTGATTGAAAGCTTGTAAAAAAATGTAAGAACATAGGAAAGACTACAAAGATGTACATCTTTGTTCTTTTAATGATGAAAGTAAGATGCATCATTATTAAACATTGTACTTCAGGTGATGCATGTTGTTGTTACATTTTCAATTAAGAGAAAATAATTATTCAGAATTATATCTAGTGCTGCAATCTTACACGCTGATATTATGCTAATGAAAAGTAGTTAAAAAAATTAAAATGGCTTCTCATATTAAATATTGTTTAAGAGTAGGTCATATTATAAAGAAATAAAATATCTTTTTTTAAATTTTATACAGATAATAAATATTATGTGTAGTTAAAGGAATTCGGGTGCTAATCTGATGTTTAGTTCACCTGTTAAATGACATCTCATATTGGCCATTATGTAGCTCAGGCTATTAAATGTCATTTTCTCACTGCATGTGTTGTGATCAATCTCAGGAAATTTTGTGTGGGATTTGTAGTCAGCATCCATGGCTGTGGGATAGGTTTTTCTTTACATATTATATATTTATTCTTCCAGTCATCATTCCATCATTGTTGCTCATTCATATATCAACTCTACTGAAGTAAGCATTAAACTTATCATAACCTTGATCCCCTTGATGGGCTTAATTTCTGCCATGGCATTTTACTGTACTCAGAGTTTGAATTTTAGTTTTATATTTCATATCACAATATTGACAGTGGGGTGCAGAATTATATAGAGAGCATATAGTATTTATGTAAGTGCTGTATCTCCTCCTAAATACTTCCATATTGACACTTATGAGAATTAAGAGAAATGTCTGCGTTGGTCTTCTGGGTTGTAATGTGTGGACTTGTAGGCAGAAGAGCGTATTGCATTCTTATGAGATTTGAGGTTTTTGTGACGATGAGGATATTGATGATAATGATGCTGTTCTTCTGGGTTCTGGTGTCGTGTAAACTTGTTGATAGAGGCCATTGTTCTGGAGAAACATACTGTCTCTATCTTCAGGACTTCAACCTTAAACATCTACATGGCATTATAATCTAGAAGACCAACATTGACATCTTCACTTCCATGAGAACTTCACATTTCATTAGAAGAATTTAAATTTAAATTATAGAAAATTTAATGTTAAAAACTATTTAAAATGAATTGGCTGAAATTACCCAAAGTATTACTCACACTTTCCATCTGTGCTGAATTCTATTTTCTCTTAAATTTCAAAACACCAAATTGTTCTTGTCATTAGTGCATGTCAGTTTCAAAGAAGATATGTGAGCCATATGTGGCTCCTGTTATTTGTTTAAGCACTAACTGTTGTGTGTGATATTTGACAGATGGTTCAGCTGTCAGATGATTGTAATGACTGTGTATATGTATGCATGGAAACTAGGCATTTTAGTAATTATGAGGTGAAATAAGCATTCGGGATAATGGTGCTTTCAGATATAAGAACCTGTGGTACATGAAGTAACATTTAAAAGTTTCTTCCATTTGAAGTTACTACTAACTTTTCAGTGCTATATTATTTTTGTTTCTTTTGGTTCATATACTGTAAGTATTCTGTCCTTTCTCACCTTATTTTTGAATTACATTATCAGGCTCTTTCTTTATAATCTCCATATCATTTGAAGTGACAACCGATGCTTCTGCTGTTCTGATGAACACAGAAATTAATAAATGAAGCAAAATTTGAATAATTTCTTTAATGATGATTTTTTTTTTAATTTTTCTGTTGGTATGGCCACCCATCCTTTTAACAATTGTAAATAATTACATGTTTTCACTGTATTAGCAAGAGTGGCTGTACATTCACTTTTAACAAACATGGTGAAAGCTGGAACACTTGATTGAGATGCGATGATGTAATGAGGTGTACATGGTGTTGTTTGTGTTAAATCATACTTCTCCATCCTCTCCCACAATGAGTCTGCATGTGCCAGTTGTGTTAAAATCAGTCCTGGTGTTTTGAGTGTTAGCGTAGGATTCCCAGTCATTGCCATTGTTTTTAATCTTATAATTATAAACACACAGGTAATCTCACTACATTTACCTGATTGTATTTACTTACTGGCTCAGACCTAGAAATCAACATAATAATCATATTACAAAAATGCAGTTACTTTAATTACATTTTTGTGACTGTCTATCTATGTAACAATCAGAGCAACTGTGGCATTTGTCATAGTGATGTGTTACCTGTTCATTTCCCATGGAGAAGAAATCAGGGCTCAGTGTTTGCATCCAGCAATGTTCCTTGGTTTTCACTTGTATGTTCGGTGTTCCCTGGATTTTGTCCGTGCCTAGCATTACAAACAGTGTACGGTATTTCAGAAATTGGACGTGTTTCCACCCTGAGGTGGAAAGGTGGGGAATTCCTCCTTACTTGGGCCTGTTAGAGCTAATTGCAATTACTGGGTTTATTGACCAGTTACCAAAAGATTGGGTTCTGTTTGGAACGCTAGACAGTGCACAAAATCCATTAACCAAGTAATACTAACTGCAATATATCATTGTCAGAACAATTTAGAATTGATTTATATTATTAGTTTTAAAAATGTCTTCACTGCTACACCTGTGATAAAGTATACAAAACTATTTTGTGTGGGTGATAAAATATTATGTCTTTGGGACTCGTAAGAACAAATTTTATAGTTGTATATTTTATTGGATCAGTTGTGATCACCTGTTTTTAAATAACGCATGTGGAATTTTATTGATGGCTTCTGTAGGCAAAGGAGTTAAGTTTTAAATAGAAATAATCCAATATTTTAACTCTAGAATATAGTAACAATTACAAGGTTAAAACACATAGATTCGTTTAGCTAGTCATCTTAGTTTCAGATTTGTGACCCGGTTTAGTTTTCTTCACATATGTATTTAGATGATGGGGTAAAGTTAAGACAGCTTGGTTTTAAAGTAGGTCATTTCTGTATTATCTTAGAAGAGAAAGCAAGCAGAGGAACTGTTCTCATCTTAAATTATATAGCACATGCTCACAAAACACAAAGCAGAGTGTGAAAAATCTTCATTGCATGGATATCTCAGACTTTGAGTTGGAGGTTCCGTTGTGCTGTATTGTTACATTTGAGCATGTGCTTGCTTATTCTAGTGGTTGTTGCTACTGTGTCTGACTTTCTCTGAAAATAACAATATATTTTATTGTTCTTTATTGGTCTGATGCATTTTATCATTGCATGTATAAATGTTGTCCTCTGAAGAACTGCTTAAAGACATTTTGAGTGTTAAATCAGCGATTGTAGAGGTGTGTATGTTAACACTTCCGTGCACCTCAGCAAGAGGGTTGGTGTTGTATTGGAACAAAACATACATGACTGAAACACTATAAATTGCAAAATATTCTAGTGTGGTAATGAAGTTTAGTATTATGATCATTACTGTACATTTTAAGGTCTTCATTTGTTTCCATATAGGTTGTGACATCAGTTTAAATGGTTGCAGAGCTGTGTGTTGCAGATGGGATTTCCAGTGTGTTCTAGGTCATATCAGCTGTTAAACATCTCTCTCTCAGAACCTGGTCCTAATAATGTAAATTTAATCATTATGACACATGTGCCTAGTAGACAGTGATATGCAGGGTTAGATGAACAACAGCATTACAGACAAGATATTGTTTTGTAAAGTACACCAGCATTTTAGTCTGACTCTGTCACAATCAGTTTAGCCCATAATATCAACATATCATTTTTTAAAGAAAGCCTCTGTATGTGTGTTTACAGCTGAAAGTTGCAGAGATGCATTTATTATGTTCATGTGTGACAGTGTGTCACCGCATAGCAGCTTGAGAGTTGCTGAGTGGTTTTCATTAAATTTGACATTGGGGACTTTTACTAAAATTTGTCAGTATGTTCCAGTTTTGGTCAAAGTAAAAGAACAATAATGGTCACTTTCCATGAAGGCCTACATTTTCTTTCGTTTGTGGAAATAACTGGATTGGGGAATCCCTATGTGGAGAATCTCATGTCAACCTCGCAACAATGTGTGGGAATCTCCAATGATATTACCAGCCAAGCAGCACCAGACACCATGCCTATGCAAAGACCATTGACGGCAGATAATTTTGGCATTATTGATGCCGTTGTGAAAGGTGAAATTCTGGTGAACGTGCCCAAATTACTGTGCTACACAAACATTTCCTTACTTGTTTAATTTAAAATAATGATACATGTCATAATGTTTAAACATTATTAATACCAGCTGTTAATTGGTTGGATTTTGTCTTGAGCCAGCAGACAGAGAACATTTTTAAAACAATGCATAGCGTCATCTGCCATGGAAACTTATGTAGATCTTGCTGCCACAGCAAAGGTAAGGCAGAGGCTCTGACGCATGAAATGCAGCCATTCAATTCACTTGAAAACTGCTTTCTATGTACAGGCATGACATATAGATGTGACATATAAAGGGTTAACAGTTAAGACCAACTTTAAATATGACATGTTAAGTTATTATTTGAAGCTGCATTCATCTGTAGGGCATGTCAGAGGTAAATTACAATTTGGTGTAAATAGTTTTCACGATATTTACTGAAATGAGTGCTTTATCTATGACAAGTCCATTAGCAGTATTAACATTCCCACATCCTACATCAGTAATAGCTACATCACAGTAAAGGGACAGATTTATTGTGTTGTCAAAAGGCTGCATTAGAAGCTTTGGGTTTGAGTCCCTAATCAGGAGGTGTTAATAAGTCACCTCCCTGCTGTGTGGAGCCATACAGCAAAGCGAGTCCCTAATCAGGAGGTGTCAATGAGTCACCACCCTGCTGTGTGGAGCCATACAGCAAAGGGTACAGACGTTTCTGCAGGCAATGGTGGCTCACCTCAGTCTGTACCATGTGAGAGAATGTGAGTCACCATTGGCTTCCATAAATGAGTGTGCATGTTACAGAATAAAGTAGTAATGTGTCTGATTCCTCGTCTTGTTTTAAACAGGTGTGCCAGAGAAATATGGGATCCCACAGTGAACTTCTAACATTATTGGTATTAATTATTATATGTTCTTTTTATTTAAAATAATAATATAGAAGACATGTCAGGGTCCAGTGTGGAATGTCATTACCACCATGTGCAAGAGTATGAAGAAGAGCCAGTTACAAATTTTTCAAAAGTAACATTTAACAAATTGTGTCATTTAATTTAAGTAGAAAGTACATTTGAATTACTCTAAAAGTAAACTAAAGGCTTCTTGCCTTTTGGTATGTTTAGTTTTATTTGTGAGCATTGAATTTTTATTGTTTATCGTCCATGCATTGCAGCTTACGCACGATTCAGCCGTCCATGCATCACACTACCATAATGCTAAACCTTTACCGAGGAGTTACATTCTGGCTGGCAGCCCCATAGTGTGGGGTTTAAATCCCCTATTCATATCTGTATGATAAAAGTTGATTGGAAGTAGAGCATACATATTGCATACACATGGAACAAGGCTGTTCTTGCTTCCTCTTGCACAGATTATGACTAGTTTCAGCTTTAAGTTGAACTGTTACATCTATACTGCATCCATACAAACATTCATCACACATGGATTATGAAATTATATGTTTGTTAGCTAATTGGATTGATGGGAGATTTGTTATCATGTGGAAGAAGAGTCAAAATCTCAGTAAAAAATACAAAACTCTTGTATCAAATACAGGGGCAGATTAAAACTGCTTTGATTTTGGCATAATCTTAACACATTGGCTCCCAAACAGTTTTTATCATGTATACATTTTGTCCCGTGACCCACCAGTGACCCTAAACAAAATAATTTAAAACTCTTATTCTGTTAACCATGTGACACACTGGAGGCTGTCACAAACTGCATGCATATTTCCCGTCCCAGCTGTGGTGTTAGAAACGCATTATTTCACTCCATCGATACTGAGCCTTCGTATAATGGAAAAGACCCGTTGCCCACTGTGGTCTCTTATGGTACTGAAATAAATTGCCATTGGTGTCACTCATGGTAGCCAACATGTTAAGATATGCTTTCAGTGATAGTGGCACCTGGAGGAGGTGGAAGTTTTCTGCCCTTTGTATGTGGGTCTGCCCTACCGAGGGCTGACCTCCAAGACAGTACATAGTAGAGTATGCTGGAAGCTTCTTCATCCTCCTGAATGATGTGCTGTGTTGTAGCTGTGTAGCGCAAAACAAGTGCTTTGTTTGCTAGCTTCATAGCTTGTGCTGCTGCTTGCCAAGGTTGTTAGTAGACTGCTGCCTGAAGTCAAGTATAGGAGTTGGAATGGGAGGGGGGTCAACATGCTGGTTTTTGAACGGTTTTAGTTCTATCGCATATTTTATATTGGTCTCGGCTCTATCAGAATTTGTTCTGGTGCTGCAGTATTGGGAGGTATAGTTAGCTTGCTGTGCATGGTTTTACAATCTTACCATTTTTCTAATGAATAGTATATTTGATTTTTGGTATGGTTAAGGTATTAGACTCTAACTTTGGGACAAAATATGTTGGGTGCTGGAGAATGCAGCATTGTTTGCACGTTGATGTGACACCACTGTAAATTGATACATGAACTAATCTCATTCACTTCTCATAAATTGGTAGTAGTTCATATCAATTTGAAATATCTTCATTTCTAGTTTGGTGTTACTTTTATTTGCAACCATTTTGCATACTGCTTTGAAATTTAGAGTTTTAGAACTTGATATAATTAGTTGCATAGCCTGTGAATCTATTTTGTTGCAGTATTTATAACAATATTTATTTATGACAAATGGTTGCAAAAGAAAGTTGAATTGCATAAGTAAAACCCTCACTGTTCTAAATGTAAATAAGCTTATGCAGATGGCCATGTAGATTTCACACAGAACCAACAGGCATTTTCTGCAGGATTGGGCCATGCTTTTAACTTACATGTCAATGTTCTGTAAAATTGAGAAGTTGAGTAATTACAGTTGAAATGCTGGTCAATTTGTAGTAAAGAAGTTATTCTGTAGCATTTGAGCTGTCCCTGTACATTGACCTGCATTGTACTGTTTGACTCTGCAGACCATTTCTGTGCAGCATTTCTTACTTTGTAATATGTTTCGAATTATAAACATACATTTGTTTGTGTGCAGGGTGACAAAAACAAACGGGAGACTTCTGGTCCAAACGAGATTGTAAGTTGCACAAATTGTGGTCCCAACCCATGTACACATAC
Organism: Zootermopsis nevadensis; assembly: GCF_000696155.1. The sequence continues at coordinate 498,764 of NW_019059622.1, forward strand.
AGCCAACAATGGATGTGCTACTGAGGTGTGTACTAGAAAGTTCTCTTTCACAAACACAATAAATGATATAATCAGTCATTTAATGTACGAGGACCTATGATTTTTTTATTATATTGGGATTTGTAGGAGAGAGAGTTTTCTTGCAATTTGGATTAACAGCTGAAAACGATTTTAAAATAAAATTAGATTCCATGCTTAATATTTGTAGAGAAGTAAAATGCACTTGCCAGCATTTACATGCCCATTAGAACATTAATATACAGAGATTGTCTATTTCCTCATAGGTGCGAAAGAAGGAACCTCCGCATCCAATCCGAGTGGCAAAGACCATCGACGTCATTGCAAGGATCACATTTCCAACTGCCTATGCTGTCTTTCTTATCTTCTTTTTCATTCACTACAAAGGATTCTCATAAGAATAGTGGTGGAACAAAACAGTGTCCGTGCAGTGTTGCCATTTCACAAAGGATCATATTTATGTTGGCTTATTGCTGGTACTTGAGTTTGGACAGTGTACAGGGTTACTCATAAATTATCAGCACAGATTATCTTAACAAAATAATCTAATAATTGTTAAATAATCTAGTCAGTGTAATTTTCAATTACAATTTCTCTGAAGCAGTGTCCTAATAGGACTGTGTCAGTTTTATCAGTTGAGGAACACAGAGCTGTGGAAAGTAAAATGTGTTGATGATTGGTGTCGTCCTGTTAGGTGTGTGGATGGTCGTGATGCGATATTCTAGTCAGCAGATGTCATTATAGCAATACTAACTGAAACACAACCAAGCTGGTGTGGATTCTGCATATTTAAATATAAGTTTAAAGTATATGAAATGCCTGTCACTCATGAGGAGGATGCTTTGTTACATTCATGAAGCCAGAGAGCTTGATGTCTTTTGTGATAGCTTCGGCTATAAACAGTAAGGTAAGTATTATTTTATTGTAAAGAAGACATTTGAAGAAGATTATATATAATGTTTGTGCATCTTTCATTATATTGTCTTGCCATTTCCAGTGACTATTTCTGGTGGAACATTTGAGGTTAACTTATGTGGCTGGCCAAAGGGAGTTTTGGTTGAACAATTCAAAGATATTAAGTAGATGAAGTTTTAGATCACCAAAATAAGGTAAGGCTTATGAGCACAAGGATGTTAATGCATAGTGAAAGGGAAAAATAGTTTTTGTTACTTTTTAAAAGGAGAAAAAATTCCTTTCTGAGAAAAATTGATGAGAAAATATCTGATAAGCCATAACTGGATCAAAGTAAAACAATTTGTTTTTACATGATGGATATAAGTACTGGTGATTTTCTGTCTTAATATTGTCTTTTTTCACTTATCTAATGTCTAATGTCAATACTCATTACATTCATTATTCATTTATGTGAATTTTGATAAGGTATCAATAAGTGCTGTATTTAGTCATACCTTGTTTTGATATAGTTAACAGAAAAATCTGTTTTGAAGTATGTTAACATTCTCTAAAAGAATTAGTGTTCTTCCATTTAAAAATGATAGCTCACTGATATTCAAATAGCAGGCACCAAAGTGCATGTAATGAGCTGTTTGAGTTACCGTTATTTTTGAATGGAAAATCTGAACATATTCCAAATGCTGCATATTTTGTCAGCCTCCATCAGGGTCTTTGAATATTACCAATTCTATTGTCTGGAGTTACATCATTCAGCTGTGGACATATTTTAATACTGTCTACATGAAAATCAGTTGACAAATGACTTGTTGCTTGATGTAGCTCCTTGCAGCACCAGCTGGTCTTAGTGTCTGTACAACCCAGCACAGCGTCACATGTACCCACCTTTACAATAATATTTTACATTACCACGACCCTATTTGAAGATGCCAAAGCTATTAAAAGCAACTTTCTTACATTAATTATTGTACCAGTATTGTGCTCGACACTATCTATTGTATCAGGATATATTTTATACAGGCCTACTTGGCATTTTGGTAGTTAACAGTACTTGCATCTTCAGCTTATTGTTGTTATACTAACTGATTTTGTTTTTATTTAGAAATTGGTGATAAGGTTTTAAATCAAACACAAGACTAGACAAGTAAGCTAACAAATACACCACTAACGAAAGGTTTGGGCTAGTTGTTATAGATGCTTGTCAAATAATGTGCTTGTTTAGTTATGCTTTTTGCATTACAGTTATGAAGTCCTTTAAGCCTGGAATAGCATGTGTTGGTCCAAGCACTTCAGTCTGTGGTGGTGTTTGGGATCATTAGAATATTAAGTTAGCACATTAACTGACAACCAGTCACTTGGAAGCAGATGTAGAACCAACTACCAATACATCATGAATTTCAAATATACCTGGGACAATGGATAATGTCAAACATAACACTAGTATGATGAATAAACCATTGTCACAAACCTTTAGAAAATCATTATCACTCTCAGGTCCGACGTTCATGTTCCGTGGTGTGCGCATCATTGTGTTCTAGCAGCAAGGTGCCAGAGTGATGTTTCATCTCATACCTCTCAGCAAAGCTGGTCACTTACATCATGTGAAGTGACTGCAGAGCTTCTTTAAATATGAACTCTTTTATTGCTATGTTAATGTTAGTGATATGCAGCATCAGTTAATTTACAATGAGTGGACAATGCTGTGATTGTATTAGATTTGGGGTTCTCATATCAGTAAAGGCTTCAGTGTTGATGTTCTGGATTGAAAGGCTATGTAGACTTCAGCCCTGAAGATGAAGGACTACCGGGTCATAATATCCAAACCAGGAACTACAAAAAGCATTCAAGCCATAATTGAATTATGAACATGAAGTATGTGTATTTAAAACCATTGGTATATCATACAATGTAAATACATACACGAATGTAAAATTAGTATAATAGTGAAGTAAGGATGTAAATGTTCTGATAATTTCCTTTTAAAATTAGATAAGTGTTTAATTGGCGAGAAGGTGTTGTTTCAATAGAAGCTGTGCTTCAGAATGTTTTGTTAATTACAATGGTGTGGTGGACACTTGCTGCCATAAGAGCCTGAAATCTCACCAAGCAGATAAATGGATTAAAAAGGATGTGGTAAATTAATGTTGTTGAATAATGTGTGGTGGAAAGTCGCCTGCAGATGGCACTAATCGCCAAAACATCATGATTATTGAATATTTCTGTATAATGTGTGCTATAGACTGAACAAAAATTTCACTCCAGCTCTGGATGATATATTTTGAAATGCTAGATGAAACATCACTTTATTTTAAAGTACGGGATACTTTAAAATGTTTGCTGCTGGATTAAATAAATTAATTACATTCTTAATTTATCTCTTACTCAAAGTTGAATTGATACATTTAAAATTCTGTGGGATTATATGGGCTGGAAATTTGCAGCATGACCACTGCCCTCAGTCCCTTGGGTGATAAATGAAGAGAAAGTGTATGAATTGATGTGTCCACAGGAAAGAATTGTGAACACATAGCATGTGTATATGAATGTATTTTGCCATTTTTGGCATTTTGAATCTGTTGGGCTCGAACAGTACTAGTCATGTTCTTTGTTATTGTTTATTTTGGAGTATATATGATTGTTATGAATGGTTGACGTTGAAAATGTGAGTTCTTATTTTGAGATATTTATTCTGTTGCTAACTTTTATAGTCTTCGTTATAAGCAGTTCTGTACAATACAGATATTTTAATATTTAATAATGTTTTATCATATTAATGCAGACACTCATGTATGTGCAGTTTCTTTTTCACATTGTATGTGGTAATCAATATACAAGACTTATTATTATTCTACTACTGCTATTATCTTGTTGGTTAGACATATCAGTGGTTTGAATAGGCAGCTGTGACTTTAAAGATAGTCCTCCATTTAGTGCAATTAAGTTACTTGTTACTGACAATTTTTCTTCAGTCATAGCTGCCTCACACTACACCTCATAGTTACTGCAGGTTCTTGTTTCCAATTTATGGACCCTGTCTCTAGATCAGAAGATTTGAATCAGTTAAAAACTCATTCATTCATTCTCCTCATTTAAAGAAATTTAATGGGTTTTAATTGAAAGTTCAGATGACTGAATTGACCTTTGGTTGTTTATTGATTTCATCCACAGTTGTCTTAGGAATATTTAAAAAAAATTCTTTCCTCTTCTCTGCGTAAGATGTAAAACGTTTTACTTTCTTTTTCATTTGTATGAACTTAACCAAAACAATTACAGAAAATTTTCAGGTATTAGGTTGTTATTTAATGACCTTTCACACCTCACATAATTTTTAAGTTGTAGGATTAATAGAAATACTAATGAATTTCAAAACTAGGTGCAACATTCTGAAGTATTTAGTGAGGAACAGATACATATAAATAAGGAAATTTTTATATCTGTGGCATGTGTGTATTTCTCTCATCTCATTTCAGATGGTCATGAGATAGTAACGCTTATCAATTCCCTCATTGATGAAAGTGTTACAGTGGGATATGGAAAAGTACCATACCCTGTTAAATATCTCTGTAAAATGAGCAGTTCTCATCATGCTCCATGTCACAGCATCCAGTTCACATCAGAGTAGTTTCATATTCTGATCTCACTTATTTTGATTCTCTTAAGAATACATTGCCATACACCATATATAAAAATCATGTTAGCTGCTGGTGTTTGTCTCTTTATAACACAACATAGGATAACAGGGGATCATTGGATGATTGTTTAGTTTTGTAGCTGACAGTACTTTGTTGTGCTGTGGGAATGATGTATACCTAACTGGAAGTATTTTCACAAAATGTTTTAAAAGAGAGTGGCCACATTCTTATTGTGTATACTGACTGATGTCAGAAGGTGGTGCTAGATGATACATGTTGAACATTTAAATGATTTGGTGCATCTGTCTCATATTGAGGATCCTTTGTATTGGTTCAGGCCATAAAAGAAACTGACTCCATAAAGCATGGTATTCAGATCTGTGGTAACATAACCTGGTTAATGATTTCTTGTGTAATTAAATATAAGCTTTTCAGACTGACATCAGAGGACCATTTAATAAATAGAAATATTTGTTATGCAGACATGTATACCACTTTTAAGTAGTTCTCAATATTCTGTGCTTTTATAAAAAGTAAATTAAAATTAGTACCACTGAAAGTATAGTTTATTTTAATGATCAAGGAAAATTTCTTGGCTGTTTAAATAACTAATTCTTTGCTGAATTAACTTCCATGTACATGAAAATTTCTATTTTGACAATTTTGTTTAGATCAGTGTTAATACATGATAATGAAATTTATAATTAGGGTTTCCCCTGCCTTCTCATAAGTATCCGAAGTGCCGAAAAGCTGAGTTCTGCCTTCTTGCATTCCGGCAAGTTTTCCTGTTAATGCTTTTCAGACAGGCAACAAGGAAGATTATTTTTTAATTTCTTCCTAAAATAATGCTCTACAAAACGCTTTTGCCACAAAGTTAAAAGCTGCAGTATTTGACAAAATGCAAGCTATTTTATCTGAGAAAAAGTACTTGTGACTGCTCTCAGGATTCTTGCAGAGTGGGTGAACATAACCGCAATGTACTAGAATATCTGTTGGGGTTTCATATAGATTCCTAAATATGAGGCAGACAGATGTGAATGTGCTGGCATCTATTCCTTGTACAGTTGCAGTTTAACACCGGTGTGGATGTTTTAGCACACATGCCCCTTCTTTCTGCCCCTCCTTGTATTGTCCCTGTGGCTACTACTATTGTAACTTGCTCAGATTAGTACTGATCTTATGTTACATTTCATAGCTGGGTCCAGCTTAAGTGTATAAAAATGAAGATAAATATCAGCCATGAGCCTTGATTCGAATTAGGACAGGGCCTTTGTATTAATTTCTAACCTTAAAACTTTGGGAGTAATATTTAATCACATATATATGTGAAGAAAGCACAGCTAAACCACATCTGAATTCAATTGTGGATGAGCAGCAATCATTACATTTCCTTTGTTCTTTTTATTACTTTCAGGAGTAATGTTATATGCATACTATTACTGACAAAATTATATATTTATGAACTGTAATTTGATACACTGGTACATTTATATTTGTGTAAAAACTGATTTGACCCTGTTCTTTATTACCCCAGTCATTGATGTGAACAAGCTTCATGGTAGTGGCACTTTGTCAGCATTGCAAAATCATACCCATCACTTTTAGTTTTAATGTTACCCTACCTTTCGTGCTTTACTGTTACTAAACTAAATATTGATGAATACATGGTGCATACAAGCAAACTGAATTTGAACAACAATATAAGGAATGAATGTGCAAAACAAATGGGGGAGAAAGTTACATGTGTTGATACCTGGAGTGTCCCATTAAATTATTGTTATTAATATAATAAATAAGTATAATTAATAAAACAAATTTTGTTTCCCTAATCAAATTTTAAATAACACTCACCCTTTGGCTTTCAGTTACAGGGGCCTCTTCTCCAAACAGTATTATCGGTATAAACTGTACCTATGCACTCAGATAGTACAATCACAACTGATATATAGCAGTAATGTCTCTTGGTTAACAAATCCGAGATACAACGAAATAGCCCTCACAACGAAATTGTTCTACTTGAGTATGTGCAGGAGCTTTGTAAAATGTACAAGTTTATAAAACCAGAACATAGTGGTAATACACAATTTCATTTTTACCTTGTTTTGAGGTAACTTTGAATTTTGAATTTATTAATATTATGAAGACAAACATTGTCGTGTTTTACTAAATTGTAGGAAGTTATTGGGATGACAGTTCAATTTGATTTGCATAAATTAAAATCTGTTATGAAGTCATATCAGAAGTAAATTGAGGTCTTTTTTTTTCCCAGGACATGATTCCTATTACACATAATGAATCTTAACACAGCTGAGAAGCACATTTATCCCCTCCTGTCCCTAGATTTGGTACAAAAGTAAGTGGCATTGAATCTTTTAGCTTTTCCTTGGTATGTTTTGACATTTTTATTGTTTTGTTCTTGATGAAATAAGGTTGGACCAATACAGATTAAATAGTTTATAGTTTTTAAATAATAAATTAAATTCTTTTGTGTTCAGATTTTATCAAAAGTTATTTAGTTCCTGCTTTTAAATGTGAAGTATTAATGTCTCCCCTAAATTATGTTAATATGGTAATGGGTTTGTTGATCAAGGGACAGGTTGTGTTTGTTTAAATATTAGTATAAAATGTTGCAAAATTTCATGCTGAATGAGCATTCTAAGGTAAAAAAACACTAAACTGCTGTATATGCATAATTTTTGTTGAGTGTTTGTATTACTGTTACGAGGACAGATGGTTCCCATTTCTACTTGATCATTGAAAAGTTATAAATCCACAATCTTTGGAGAGAATTTGGTTCAGTAGCTCCCAGTATTGAAACTTTTGCTCTGCTGTACCCATTTAAAGATAGTAACACAGGAGCTGCCAACCTTGAGATAAGAAACCTGTCTTGTATGGATAACTTACCTGTAGGGGTGACAGTAAGCTCTGTAAGTGTATAGAACGACTGTGACTGCTATTCATGTACTCAAATTTAAGCATTATAACAAATAATTCCCAATAAGTATGTCTTAGAGCCTTTGAATGCTATTTTGTTCTCAAAATTGTTTTGACATTTTCTCTAAAATTGATGGAAACACTTTGGTCACTGCTGTATTAGTTCATGATGGCAACAATTCAGTAAACATTTATACCAGTTTAGCTTAGAAATAGCAGGTTGATGAAGGCTTTTATTCAAAATTAAGTAACTAATTCCATGGCACTACACTGGACCATAACCTTACCCAGATGAATCCAGTCCCGACATTCTGTTTTCATCAGAAACATCTTAATACTATCCTTTATCTAAACTTAGATCCCCAGAGTGCTTCTAAAAATTAAAACCACTGTTCTCTGTCAAAGTATCCAAACTATGGAAAGCATTTGCCTACTTACACCTGAAATATAAATTTCATTACCGCTTTTCTTCAACCATATGGTTACTTCCTATTGGTTAGCACCCCATTCTTCTATTCATCCAACCACAATCTTCTCATCTGACTCATCTCCTTCTGCCAGATCTATATCGAGGCTTCTCAAACCCCCTATCCAAAGACATACCTTGAAGAGAGCTGCTGTTTGCCAAAACATTGAAAAATCTTGAACATTCAATATGACTTTTCGCTGAAAGCCGAAATTTATACATTAAATTCAACCTGCAAAAACATAAGGACAAGAATTACCTGTGATGTAAAGCATAGAAACAATTTGGCTTTTATGATAATTAACTTCTTACTTTTTACCTCATAAACACAAATAATGCACGAAGTAATATTGAGCTTCATGGATAGTATAATGAATGTACATGAACACCCTGTGATGTTTTAATTGAAACAAGTGGCTTTTTTGAGGCATTTAGCTCATGCAGAGGTAAGTGAAAATGGGGTTGCAACTCCTGACCTAATGTGGATACTTAACTTCTGCTTTTAAGTCCTCATTGTGAATGTGTCCATGCAGTTTTCAGATTGCCTCAAGTATTTCAATGGATGTTTCATGTGTTTCTATTATCAATGCCTTCAAATAACTATATATGGTAGAAGATGAACACACTAAAAAATGTGCACTTTTTACTCTATTTGATTGTTATGCATAACATTTTTGCTCGTATAGATTTATTACAACATACAACTATTGATTTAGTGTTGACACATTTTTAATATATAGCTTTGTATCTCATATATATATATTTGTGTGTTATAAACCATGACAGCACTTAAACAATGGTTGTGTTTGTTACCAAAATGTTTTACACATATTGAAATCATTGTAAATACCAAGCTGTACATAATTTCTTGTATATTTTTCTGAACATGATTTTCAATATAATATTACACAGTTACATCTTAAAAAACTGTCTTTTTCATTTCATAATCATCCCTTCCCAGTATTAGACTTTAGACAATACTGGTTTGGAATCTTTATATTACAATTCCCCAAAAGTAAGTTAGAGTGGCACATTATATAACTTAGTTGAATCTCTTTCTATCTGATTGTGCTTCATTTTTTCAGCACTTTTCGGCTTACAGGTCAGATACAAACTTTATGTGAAGCTTAGACTTGCTCTTGGAAGGCAAGGTAAAGATGTCCTTGTTCTTATCACTTGGCATATAATCACATAAGTGAGATTCAAGGTTCTCATTGCAGCTAGTATGAAGATGACTGTCTTATGGGTTTTTATGCAATTAGTCCCGTAGAAGTTTACCAACATTCCAGAGGTGCAGTTGCCCTTTTGATGGAGGCAACAAGCACCTATGAAACATTGGTAAACTTCTAGAAAATTACACATCTCAACAACCCAGAAGACAGCCATATTCATAGCAACAGAGTATCAGAGATTTTAGTTCACACCCTTCTTTTCCTGTATGTCTACAATCCATGTTAATGGTATAGAATTGGGTGTAAGTCTTCAAATTAGTCTATTTACATGGGGTTTTACAACCGAAATATTGTGTACATTATTTTTTATGTACAAATTCTTCATTTCCCACTATTTTATTTTCCTTCCAAAGAGTATTTATTGATCTATTCGTGTAACAGGAAAATGGTATTTAGAATAGCAGTGGACATTTTAACCGATCGAGATACCCCGGTCTATACGAACCTTCGAGCCCGAATGTGTAGTTGAATACGTTTATGCTTGATAGATGGCAGAGAGAGTATATGCGTCTACGTAATAGTATTGCACATGGTGCTTTGAATTTCGTATTGGTGAGAACAAGACGGTGGTTTAATGTTAATAGCCATGTGATATTTCTAGAAAAAGTATATAAGAAAGTTGTCTGTGGTATAACCTAGAAATTTTGCGTTTGGCAGCATTTTCTGTAAAGTGAAGAAAAGAGATTATAAAACTTTGAAACAGGTGAGTTTACATTTGGAGGTATAAATTACGTTTAAATAATCCTGAAACTTGTGTGAGGTATTTTGTTTACGTTGCCATGGAGACATTTGCCAGAAATTTCTTGTTCACTAGAACAAATTGTGGAAGGGGAGATGTATGAATAGACGTGACGCTTTGGTTATTTTAAAAGAGTTGTATGTAACAAGTTGTACACATACAAAACTTCGCAATATTGCCATAATCTTAGCCCTATATTTGCACATTTTACAGCCTCTGGAAAGTGCAACATGATTGAGCAGGAAGAGGTTATGAAAAGTAATAAAAAGTCTTTGTTAACGAAGTACGATATTCCAGTGGATCACATTTCTTTCGAATATGTCGAAAAATGTAACGATCGAAAGGAAATGGAAAAGATCGTTAAAATACTAAGGTAATATATAATGATGCATTCTTAAACTAAAAAACAAAACTTTATAAATTTTTCTGCTTATGTTTTGTTATTTTATGACACTGTCTCAACAGGAAATCGTATATAGTACGGTGATCGTGTATTCCTGAAGCTGAATTTTAGTTGTATTTAGTTATAACGAAACAGAGTATCCTAAGGTGTTTTCGGTTATGTGTGTCATCTGAAATAAGGTGATTTCATATATTGTCTTTTGTTTGTTTTTATGATTTATGTTGTTGATTATATTGCGAACATTTCACATTCTAAATTCTTTTTACATTACCTACCTGTATCTAACAGATCTGGTGAAGAAGGACAGTTTCCTCAGCTTACCATTTGTGCTGAAACTCGTCTTAGGCAGATCGCTCCAGAGAGTCGTGTTTTGCAAACTGAGGAACCCATCCTAACCAAAGCCACCCTTGAGCCTGGACATTGGGATGAGGTTTCTAATGAGGTGCAGGTATGAGTGTGTATTGTGTACTTCTGAAGATGTGAACATATTTTTTCTGGGATGGTTGTTGAGTTGCCTGTATGTTTTGTCAGGGAGGGTTAAAATGTCTTTAAGTTATAATTTCCTTATTGTTTCTTTTGTAGGTGATTGTTAGAATTTGTTTCTACAAGGGGAGTAGTTAGTCTAGTTGGCTGCACTGTGATGTGGTTATCTATTGGTGTATGAAATAAAATTAAAATTAAAATCTTCATAGGATCATGTAATATTATTCTCTGTAGCTTGCGTTCTGTAGTATTTTGTATTGGGAATGATAATTTATTATATTTTTTTGTTCTAATATTTCTGATTTAGGGCGTCAGAAGTACAACTTAAATCTGCAAACTACTTTACAAATCCCACTATCCCATAGCTTCACATATTATTGGTTGCCAATGGTGTGTGAGTGAGTGTATTTTTTGGATGCTGTTCCTATTTTAAGCAGGAAAATTTTGTTTTGTGGTGCAAATACAGTACAGTACTGGATTCCGTATTCTGAAAGCCTGGAAACTAATGTTTCTTTAATTTTAGGATTTTCTGGATTTTGGATCTTTAACAATAGCTCATCTTTCTGTTTTATGCTAAGTGACAAATGCATCCTCTTTGTATTTATGTAATCCCCAGAACTCAATTGTTGGCGTTTTAGACATTTTAAAGGGTAAAACTAGTAAGTACTAAATAAAAACTTAACTGGAAAATCCTGCAGTATTTCCTAAGCACTGAGCAAACAAGTACAAACACGCAAGCCGCCTTTTACTAGCAGTAATAAGATGGTTGACAGTGGTGCCACTCACATGCGTTGGTGAATTGAAGAATCAAAGTGCCAATTTTAAATATGACAAGTATAGAAAAATGTTCCCTAAAAATAACTGGGAAAAATATGGTTTTTAGGTCCTTCTGGATTTTTTGATGCAACTTACAGGGTCCAACACTGTAGTTCAGATTTTGTAGTGTGTGTTACATCACAGGAATGGACTGGAAAAATGAAGGCACGTGAACAGGAACTGAAGAAGAGCAGCATTGTTGGTCAGTCTTCAGCATACCTGCCAACTGTACGCAACATGAAGAGCACCAAGACTCAGAACTCTGATGTGAGTAATAGGGCATCAGCATTACTGTCAGAGTATGCATGTGCATAAGCTGCTGTAATATTATTCTTTGTTCTTAATGGTTTTCATTTATATAATGTTTTGACGTAAAAACGTCTATACGGGAGGGTCATTCAGCAAAAACAGTGTAACGAAGATGTATAATGAAGTTGTGTAACAAAGCTGTGTAAGATCCATATCAACAGTGTGTAAATATGGACCGACAACAACGGTCAGTTTTTATATGAACTCCTGCGTGCATTGTTATGTTATATACCTAAGAAACTTGTTGTGTCATCTGTTTACTCGGCATTGTTGTGTTACATTACTGCCGCCAACAATCCGCTTTCCTTATTGCAGAAAGAGCTGAGCTGTGAATCACTTGTAGAAGAAGTGTGTCGTACACTAAATAATTTTGTGCTGGTAAAAACGTTTTAGAATATCACAAGTACTTATCTTATATAAGAATTATTACATTACATTACAGAGATGTATTTACGTCAGATTCTCCGGAACCGTGGTTCCACTGTCAACATTTTAATATGCATAACGCTTTATACAAAAATATAACAAATTAATGTAATTTTGGGATTAAACAATGAATGAAAATAAATGACAGACAAATAAAATATGAAGTTAAAAATATAGTGTAATAAATATAAAACAATATGACAAATATTGTAGCAACATTTTAGGAAGGAAACAGCAGAATGAGCCAATAAGAAGACAGAAAGAGGGTTTAACTAGATCTCACTGCTCGTAATACAATTGTGAATTATTATTCAATATGTAGATATTTGTTTGAATTAATGTGTGACTTTTATAGGTTATGTAGTAAAGCTGTAATATTTCATGGCATAAATCTAACAATAAAATGAGACATGAACAATAGAATTGTAGAAAACTGTATTGGCTTATTAATATTGTATTGCTTGGCAGAATTGCAACCAGGGGACTGGACTATTACTAATGAAGAGTGTGGTGCCTCGAAATTATGCAGACTGGGATAAGTTTGACGTAGATAAGGAGCTCCTCAAGATGGAGTTGGAGGATGAGCAGAGGAAAGAGCAGGCTATAAAGAAGAGAAAGCAGCAAGAGAAGGAGAAGATGAAGAACAAGAGAGATAACGAAGATAAATTTGCACATGCTGCAGGTTTGTTTGGTGAAACTGTTTCTTTGGTGTTTGCAAGTTAAGCAGTCTAATGAATTCTTCTCAGGCTACTAGCTTGCTGCCGCCATTATCAGGTCGCTCTGATGATGGAAGTAGCATGGACCTCTGAAATGTCAGTAAACTTCTACTAGACTATGCGGTGTAACAACCCAGGCCTATCAGCTTAAATATGAGTGTAGAACTATGGGATCAGTTCACCTTTATGCATAATATTTTCCCTTTATTCTTATCTCTGTCATTTCAAGTTGGTATTCTTAAATAACTAAATATCTGGTAATGTAATCTGAAGGAAACCCAACTGGACACAATTCTGAGCCAGTTTAATCCAATCCTCAGAGCATATATACATAACATTCATTCTGATAAACTCCCATGTTGTTCAGTCTTTCAACTGGACACTTACCTATGAAAATTCTGTGCTAATTTCTTGTTTCCTCCATTTGCACTATATGTGTGACCCTTTTGTTGTAATTACTCTATTATATTTTTTAATTAATGTCGCACTATATGCCATGTAGGTGCTTGAGGGTAGAGGAGGTATAGCTCCTACTCATTCTTAACCCCAGCACTAGATGGGGGTGAGTGATCAGTGTCACACCACAGCTGTGCTTTACTCCCAGGAAAGGATCCTGGTGCCCATTGCATGGGAGGCTGGGTTGCCTCAGAGCCCTAACCTAACCTGAAATTCCTTATTAGGTAATATTCTTCATTTCACACTGCATCATCTTGTGTCTATATATTTTCTCCTGTAGTCCTTTTGAATAAGATTGTCTTATATGTAGATAATTAATATGACGTATTGCAGAGAATCTCTCAACAGTAGAAAAGGAGGTTATGGCAACACAGGAGAAAGATCGAGGCAATGAATATTATCGTTCTGGTGACTATGAATTGGCTGTGAAGCACTATACATCCAGCTTGTCTCTTTGCTGCACACCAGCTGCCTACAACAACAGAGCAATGGCATGTGAGTTTCATTACTGTTATGATTAAATTTTAAATGGTGGACTGTTGATGTGAAAATGGAATAAGTTTGTGGTAGCTAATTAAGTTTTAAGTAGTAGTGGCATACTGTTTGCAGTCAGAGCAGACTCAGTTCATATAACAACGTAGTTCATCACAAGATGATCATTTCTTTGTTTCCCAATCATAAATCGGATGTCAGTGTTGGCATATAACTGAAATTCAAGATGGCGGTGTAACAACCCAGGCCTATCAGCTTAAATATGAGTGTAGAACTATGGGATCAGTTCACCTTTATGCATAATATTTTCCCTTTATTCTTATCTCTGTCATTTCAAGTTGGTATTCTTAAATAACTAAATATCTGGTAATGTAATCTGAAGGAAACCCAACTGGACACAATTCTGAGCCAGTTTAATCCAATCCTCAGAGCATATATACATAACATTCATTCTGATAAACTCCCATGTTGTTCCGTCTTTCAACTGGACACTTACCTATGAAAATTCTGTGCTAATTTCTTGTTTCCTCCATTTGCACTATATGTGTGACTCTTTTGTTGTGATTACTCTATTATATTTTTTAATTAATGTCGCACTATATGCCATGTAGGTGCTTGAGGGTAGAGGAGGTATAGCTCCTACTCATTCTTAACCCCAGCACTAGATGGGGGTGAGTGATCAGTGTCACACCACAGCTGTGCTTTACTCCCAGGAAAGGATCCTGGTGCCCATTGCATGGGAGGCTGGGTTGCCTCAGAGCCCTAACCTAACCTGAAATTCCTTATTAGGTAATATTCTTCATTTCACACTGCATCATCTTGTGTCTATATATTTTCTCCTGTAGTCCTTTTGAATAAGATTGTCTTATATGTAGATAATTAATATGACGTATTGCAGAGAATCTCTCAACAGTAGAAAAGGAGGTTATGGCAACACAGGAGAAAGATCGAGGCAATGAATATTATCGTTCTGGTGACTATGAATTGGCTGTGAAGCACTATACATCCAGCTTGTCTCTTTGCTGCACACCAGCTGCCTACAACAACAGAGCAATGGCATGTGAGTTTCATTACTGTTATGATTAAATTTTAAATGGTGGACTGTTGATGTGAAAATGGAATAAGTTTGTGGTAGCTAATTAAGTTTTAAGTAGTAGTGGCATACTGTTTGCAGTCAGAGCAGACTCAGTTCATATAACAACGTAGTTCATCACAAGATGATCATTTCTTTGTTTCCCAATCATAAATCGGATGTCAGTGTTGGCATATAACTGAAATTCAAGATGGTACTGTATGAAGTGTAATGTACTCATTCTGTAATATTGATAACAGGTGTAATATTGGGGGTACTTTTAATTTAGTGAACACCTTATACTGCCAACTTGGTTAACACCTTTAAAAAATATGGGTGTTTTGAGTAAATTAATAAAGTTTGAAAAAAATCCAAGAATGAAAAGAACTTAGGGTTTTGCAATTAAGATAATTGCAACACCTTTTGTTTTATATGAATTCGGAGTTTGGATAATAATATAAAATGGTAGTGAAAGCTGATCTTTTGCTTATATAGTGCCCTTAGAGACTGACACTGAAAGGGTTAATGAAAGTGGCTGATGTACACTTGTTTCACCTAATGTGTCATCAGATGTTGGTTTCTGTGATTATTTCATTCAATTTTTTTTATTTTTTTTTTATTTTTTTTTATATAAAAAATTCAGATCTGAAGCTTTACAAGTATGGAGCAGCGCTCTCAGATTGCAGTCAGGTTCTGAAAGCAGAGCCACTTAATGTAAAGGCTTTGCTTCGGCGGGGAGTTGCCCAGCAGAACAAGAACAATTATGAACAGGTGCATATTATTTTGTTGGCATGTCTGGAACGGGTGACCTAAAAAAGTAGTAAATCTGTAGGATTTGTGGTTCTTACAGTGGCCATTATGAAGACAGTTATCTTCTAAGTTGTAATGCTGTGCAGTCTGGTATGAGTTTGCCAACATTTCAGAGGTGCTTGCTGCCTCCATCACCAGGCTGATTAGTGAGGCTGCAAGCACCCCTGAAACACTGGCAAACCTCCACCAGATTGCATGGCATCACAACCCACAAGACAGCCACCTTCCGGTAGTAAATTTGTCCCACATTTGATAGACTAGGGGTCAACTTAAATTTTGCATTTTAAGGGAGGGCCCTACTAAGAGTTAGTAGACTAGGGGTGAACTTAAATTTTGCGTTTTAAGGGAGGGCCCTACTAAGAGTTAATGCATTTCATTTAGCAATAGTTTTGCATGGTAGAGCCAAATTGTCATGAAGTTGGTGCTTTGATGTTTCAGTTTATTTCTTCCTGTTGTTGACAGACACTATGGCCGTACAAACTCATAAACTAATGTGACTCTCAGGTTACACTCGATCACAGTGGTTTGATTTAAGGCTCCCACTCATGCCATTTATGTATGAAGTCTGAAAATTCTTATCTACTTGGAAGATTGAATTTGGACTTTATTTTATGTTACCCTTAACCTCTGATTGCACTTGGGATTTGTTCTAGGCTTTTGAAGACTTCTCAAAAGTTTTGGAGCTGGAACCAGGCAACCAGCAAGCAAAGTCTCTTGCTGAGCAGATGAAAATGAAGTGTGGAGCTAATTTCAAGAGTGTGAGGTGAGCCACGTTGATTACTTTTGTTTGTGCTTGTATGAGGTTTTAACCATATGTGAAGCTTTCAGAGGAATTGGAATCATCTGGGACAATCTAAAAGGGGAGAGCCATGAAGACCCAAACTTGTGCAGAGACTAATCATTCTCTAGATATTGAGTGAGAACAAGAAATTTCTACTGATGAGAACAGTCATAGAGTAATCTCTTAATGCAATGATGTAGAGTTGAATGATTGAGATTAGGATGCATCTTCTAGTGGGGACTATGCCCACAAAATAATGTGAAGACCATCAGAGAGCCATCAGGCCAACAATTGTAAAATGTTTTTATAGTATTCATGGTTTAGGATACTGAAATATGTGTGTCTAAGTTATTATTTCTATTTCAGAATAACCATTGAGGATGAGTCTACAGGCTTTGTTTTTCCTGCATCGAGACAGAATGTAGCAGTGAATGAATGGGGGTTAGCAAAAACAATGTGCAGATGCAATGGCATTCCAGCCTGGTCACATAGAGCCCCTCCCAAGTGCAGGACCTGCCAAAGGAAACGAGCAGAACGAAGAGCGAAAAAAGAGGAGGCAAGGCAGAAACTGAAACAGGCCACCAAAGAGGCCTCTGAGATGGGTGACCAAAGTGACTGTATTGTGATGGCCACCCCTGCTGCTGGTGATAGAGAGGGAAGAAGTAATGTGAACACGTACAATGGAGAAAATGGGGATCAAATGCAGATTGATGAGAAAGGGAGTGGGGATACGCGGGCAACGGAGAAGATTGTAGAGGAAGTAGCTGGAGAAGATTCGGAACTGCCGAGCCATAAGGATTTGATAAGTAGTGAACTGGACTCAGTGCAAGTAAGTGGGAGCGCAAGAGAAGCTGAGAAGGGAGCAATGGAAGATGTATCAGAAAGAAAGAAATTAGAAGATGCAAGAAAGAAAGATTTTAAAAGTAGTGAAAGTAATATAACAATGGAAAAGAAAGGAATGGGAGATTCAGAGAAATATAAGAAAGGAGTAATGCAAATGACCTTGGATGAGAAACAGAAGCTCCCTTCAGGCATTGACCTGAGTATGACAATAGAAACAAAAGGGAAGAGGGAAACAAAGAGAACCAGGAAGGTAGTGGAAATCAGTGACAGTAATGAGACAAATGAAAACAAGGAAACACTTTCCGAAGCAAATACTTTAAAGGATGTAAAGCAGAAGTTTTCACCAGGCACTGATGGCAATGGACCAAAGCAATCCAAGGTGAAGGTAGCAAACAAATATAAAACAAGCACAAAACCATCACAAGAGGAAACATCAGAGGTACGAATTGTGCACATTCTTACTGGATATTCCATTGCTGGCATTCATTATGTATTACACAACATAATTTATACAGTCATTTGTGGATACATACATCCATTTCTTTCAGAATAAGAACCACTGAAGTGCTAACTAAAGCTTGGATCTTAGTTTCCCTATGGGCTGCTTTAAGTGGCTACTGCTCACATCCACATATATTCATTCTTTCTCTGTTTTTCAGATGCAATTTCTGTTGAGGGAAATAATTACATTTAATTAATTTATATTTAACTTGTTGAAATAATGAATTACTCTTGTTCACTGTTCTCTTAAATAAGGACTCTTTGCCATCTTTCTTATGTCCGTAATTGCATCATAGCGTCATTCAAATTAGGCATGTGCCGATGCCTACATTTTTGAACTCCAACAGTATTGAACTCTGTAGTACTTTTTGTTTGAAATTTCCTTTTGCTTTCTTTTATCTTATAAGTCTGGAAGATTTCTCACTATTTATCCCAAGCAAGTTCAGTGTCTTTGTTGTTATTGCTGCTAGAGAGATTTCCAAATAAATAAATAAATGTACTTCCAGATTAAACAGTAATCCATAGCTTCTGTGCATGAATCTACAAAACATTGACCATGCTTTTTCTTAGTCCAGGTGGTATTTTTATTTAATAATTTGTCTCTAAATTCTTTAGTAATTTGTCAAAGTTACATTGAACCTTTTCATTTGTCTTTTATACATAGAATAGCTGACAGAAGTTGGTACAGAATGGCCAGATACATACAGGAAACAGTAAATTCAGACTCCAAAACAATGTGTACATTATATGCAGTGTCTAATAAAATGTGATGTCTCAGTGAAATACTGCATCTGTGTTTGAGAGAAATCCACCATTGTGAAATAACCACTTGATTATGTCTGGTTGTAATTCTTTTATTATCTTGTTTTTTGTTTTACAGTGTAGTACAAAACAGGCATTGCATTTTCAGACCCAAAGAGTGAACACAGTTACATCGCCATATGAGTTTATAAGGCTTTGGCAGGCTATCAAGGGGGACACAGACCTCTCTGAACATGCCCAAGTGTTGCAAGCTGTCCCACCTTCACATCTCTCATCTGGTAATGTTTTTTTTTGTTCTGAGCCCATAGATATTTTGATTTTTATATCATGGACCATGATTTGAACAGACTGACAATGGAGCTAGGGGTCAGCATTCACATTAACAGTGATAGCCTGGCTAACGCTCTGGAAGACGAAAAATAACAATTCTTCTGTCTTACTTTTGTGGTTCAGTTGTATTCCATTCAGTAGAACACAGCAAAACTGATCAGATAAAATGTATTGTTAACCAAACTACACCCAGCCAAGTATTGTTAGCTAGCTAGCTAGCTGAACTGCAGAATTAAGATTGCTTTTTTATTTTCAAATTGTTAGGCCAGAAAAAACAGTCAACATGAGCACTCTGCCCCTGGTTACAGCTAACATTACAAAATAATATTACTGTCAATTCCCAGTGTAAAATTTGCATTCAGTGTTGGGAAAACCTTTAATTTAATATTCTATTATTGCATGCATTGCATTTTTCACACCTTTGAATCACTTATTTATGAACCACATTGTCTTGAAAATTGCTTTTGTGTTTATTTACATGGTGGCACATCTTTTTTCAGTTCTTGGAAATAAGTTGGATGGAACTATGCTGAGCACCATTCTTCTCTGCCTACAGAAACATTTTACACCTGAGTTGATGCTGCAGTACATGGAAAACCTCATATTGGTGCCCAGGTTCACCACAATCAGTTTGTTCCTTCCATCCTCAGAAGTGAAAGGTACATTCTGATCCATTAATTTTGAACATGCTCTGTTATTTCTATGATGTTTGTCCCAAGTCACGTTTGAATTTTCACTAAATTGAAGTGGAGTTAAGTAATATCTAGTGTACGTACAGTGGCAATATTAGTGTATCAGATTGTGAAAATGTCCTCCCTGTTTAACTGGCTCATAGTAGTGGCTGGTGACAATGATGAATTTTCAGGTTTCATAATAACAAAGAATCTGTTGAGCATCTGATGCCCTTTGTCTTCCAAGGGAATATCGTGTTAATTAATTGTCTTTGGTGTTTCAACCATCTTGCAGATTGCAGTTGAATGTTTTGGTTTACTGTTATCACCGACACTGGTCTCCTTTATAGATGCAATAAGTACGATAAATTATGTATAGCCTCTTCTGATGTCTGTGGGACCCTGGTTTTATTTGTCATTTCATTTATAAATACATTAAAAGTAAGCTGTATGACTTACATTGTCTAAGTAATTTGCTTCTCATATTTTTATTTTTTCAGCTGTGCATGAGTTACTGAAGAAGCTAGATAGTCTCGATCATCACCCATCTGTTGCCCTTTGGAAAGCATTCCCCCACTGATGTACTTCTGTGTGAACATCAATACTGAGGTCATTTAGAAAGAATTAATTTCCTGTCCACACACAGTTAGAAGCAAATGATTACCTAGAAATCATATATATTCTGATGTAAAGTTACAAATGAGTATTTTTTAACTGGCACAGTGTTTAAAGCATTCTGTCTGCTATCATCAGCAAAAAATTTCCTGATGGTCGGTTGATATGCCGTCCTAAGGAATAAGTCTTACAGTATTCTGTGAAAAACATTAATGTAAAAATGGTTTAATTAAATGATATGCTTTGAGAATGTGTTTGAGCATTGTGTCAGATGGCAACATACCTTGCAAAGTGTAGACTTAAAAATCTGCTATTGCGTGGTATTTTAATATTTGCATGTGATCGTGATATATTATTGTTACATTACCGATTTATTTGTGTTACTGTTTAATTTAACTGCAAGAAAATTTATGATTGAAAAATGTTTTATATGCTGGTTATATGGATTACAATGCCAAATAATTCAGGAAGCCTGCTAGCTCTAGGCATTGCCCTCATGCATGTTACCATTATTTTTAGATCTGTGTATATAATTGCTTATATAATTATGATTGTAATGTCTTGGAGGAAACTTCTACAAATAGGGAAATTGATTTCGTAATCGACATAAGTAATAATGGTGTATGTTTATTTTATATATTGTATGCAAGGAAGCTATAAAAACAGACTTATGCATGAATGTTGGCAGTTTCTGATATAATATTCTCATATGCTGCCTTTTAGCAGTTATTAAAGTAATAATCTTCTTGAAATGTGTAGTTTTTAAATAAATTTGTTTTGTCTTACATAGATAGTATATTGCTACAAGAAATTCTTTCGTACATGGCAACTTCAAAATAAATCAGAGTACTTAGAATTTATATTTAAGTGCACAGAGTTCAGTATCACTATTTGTTTTTCACCCCTCCCTTTCCAAAAATCTACTTCTCCATACAAATTCTTATCTGCATTATGTATGGTGTTAGATGATGATGTGAATTCTCTCTGTATCGTAAAAAGAATTACATGTGCTGTTTTTAATAGATGTACATTGGCATCATTAGTGTATTCAACATTTTTAGAGATGACTGCATAGTGGACTAGTGGTTAGCGTGCACTGGACCCAAGGTTCACGAGTTCAAACTTGGCCAAGGTCGATGGATTTTTAAGGGTGATAAAAATCCATAGCACGACTTTCTTCGGAGGTAAAGTAAAGCCGGCATATCAGACAACTCTTTTCTGATAACTCGTTGATCTTCACATACTATACCGTAGTTGGTGTTTACAGTCACATCATTAATTGCAGTTGAAGGAGCTGCCAACTCACCCAGTTTCTCGAACAACTCCTGACCTTCTTTGAATTGTTTGAATCATCAAAGAGCTGTTGACTGAGGCAAAACCTCTTCTTTACAAGCCTTTTTTAACAAATTGTTTGCTTCAGTTGCAGTATTCTTTAAACAGTAAAAAAATTAAGTGGGGCGTGTTGTTGACACGTGTGATTTCAGAGACAAGACAGGCATAGCACAAGCACGACTAAACATCGTTTTTACCCCTTATTGATCAGACCTCATTTGTATATTTATTGCTTCATTCTCGTGTGTTATTCTTTATTAGCTGAAACAGTGTTATGGTATTAATTTTGGACCTGGCTTTGCAAGAGGATAAATAAATTCTATCATGCTTAGTTGTTGTCGTAAGTCTACAGCCTGTACGTCTATTATTTTTCCACAATATATGCCTGACCTCTGCACCTTTATTACCAGTATCTGTAGAACCAAGTATGAAGTGTGTGACCATTTATTGAATAATAAGACTTTGCATTTTACTCTCGTAAACAAAATATTTGATATAACAGTTTCTATTATAGTGTGGATATTATTCATGTTCCCTGTCACTTGGATTATTTTCAGCTTTTGTTATATGTGAATCTGGCTCTATGCAGTTTTTTTTCTTACCATAGTGTACAAATAGGAATAGTGTTTGTAATTTTATGGGCTTCCTCCAGTTGTTTAGAAACTTGTACCTCAATTATAAGGCAGTGAGTGAGTGAGTGTGTGGTTTTATTTTGTTGATTTTTTCTCATTGTCTTCTGTAATAAAAAATTGAATTTACAGGGTTTTATATGGTATGATAACTGAATGCCAGTAGTACTTAGGATTTTCCTTCATAGTAGACATCATGAAATGCAATTTAATCTCCTTTGCCTTGCATAACAGCCATTGGTTCATTTCAAAACAACTTGTGTTTTTTCCTTGATGAATTTTTGTTTTGATCCATGTGGTATCAAAGATATAAATGTTGGTTCATTACTTGGATTATCTCTAATCTCATTCCATGCACATCTGTTATTTCATGTATATGTGTGATGTAATAACTTTTGCCAGGAATGCTCCAAGTATTAAAGAACAAGAAATTATAATAATTTTTGTAATTATGTTACTTGAAATGCTTCCATCTGTATAGAAAGGCTATGGTAACTTTTGAATTAATAATTATATACATGACTTTTGTATAATGGTTTCATTAGTATATGATCTACTGTCAGACATAACATTGAAGTTTTATGCCTTCAACAAATTTGTCACTTTAAACCCTTTCAAAATAGAGTGACACTTTAGTCTGCAGTTGTAACAACTGATTTTGGCACGTTTAGTACTAGATGCAAGCGGAAGAATAAAATGCCCTTGCCATCTCTCAATCTGTGAACAGTAATTCTACCATCATTAATCTGTATACATATAGTAATGCTATCCAGAGTGATTGGATTTTGAGAGTTCTTGTTAATTTTTAAAACATAATTTTGATTGAAGTTATTTGCAAACTGCACATTTATGAAATCTTTATTATACAGCATTTATTTGTGAATCCTTGCATAACTGATAGATGATTAATATGGCAAAATGGAATGTGTGGATATGTATATTTGCCGGATTTGTACACTATTATTTAGGCTGCTGGCACTGCCAGAGCATATATTTACACATAAAAATAATCTGTTATGGCAGTTTTGTTTGTATGTTTCTTACGTAAGTCAAAGAAAGTATAACGAATGCATAGTAATTTGTGTTTGTAACGGGCAGACTGATTATCATAATCTACACTCATGGGCTTATTTCCATTCACGGTACCACGGAGAATAAGTTACTCCCATTCTCAATAGATGTTACCTTTGTTCCCGAGAAAGCAATTTAAGTAATCATGATCTGGAATGGTACGCTCACTTTCCCTGCCATCTAGCGAATTCTTTCGACAATGTTCACTTTGTGATCAGCTGTCATCGTTCGAGTTCTG
This sequence comes from Zootermopsis nevadensis, assembly GCF_000696155.1. Next base: position 522,453 of record NW_019059622.1, read on the forward strand.
CTCCACCCGTGCTAATTTTGAGTTACTATAAAGTTGCGCGCGCAATCATGAATCAAGCTCCAGTTTCGTGTATTCCGAACGCGAAAATGTCAAAGGCGAAGAAAGTTATCGATGAAGCGAAAGAAATCCAGAATCCAGAGTTGGATTTAGCAGATAAAGGAATAGCATCGTTTGAAGAACTGCCTGGATTGTGTGAGTGTATTTGTGATGTCAGGTGAACGTGATCTGTGACCAAATTTGGTAACTTGTTTGACTGCCTTTCACCGTAGTATACGTTTGTGGGCATGGGTGGAGGCGTGGCTTTCGGATCCGGCAGTGTTCTGTCTGTTCAAGCCAAGCTTAGATATATGTTCCTCAAATCAGTGCCATGCCAATGATTTGATAACATGCTCGTAATACCGAATTTAGGACAGATTTATAACACTTCTAAAGAGATGTTTTTGTTAAACAGGCGAACACATATACTCACTAATGTTTTGAATATATTCCAGTTTATGGGCCACAAATATTTACTCTTCGTAAGCCACGGTGGTCTAGCGGTTAGAACGCTGGCCTTGTAATCCTGGGGTCTCGGGTTCGACTCCCGGCGGTGCCCGAATTTATAACTTGCGTTGGGCAAGGCATCTGCCAAGAACGTATATGAACAGGTCCCAGTCCGAGAAAAGGATGGAAGGATCCTGTTCATAGGGACCTGTCTTCAGACAGAACACTAAATAAATAAAGCTGTAACAACCATTACCTTAGCCCATATCGCGCTTTTACCATTTAGGCATATAACAGTTGTGATGCAATAATTTGAAAATTACCAGAAACAAGGGTCCAGTCTGTTTATAAAGCTGTACAATTTAGGATTTTATTACTACGTTTGTAACATGAAAATTGCACATTGATTTGTGCAATGTTATTTTATTACAGTCAATTGTATTTCTTGTTTCAGTTAATATGCTCAACATAACAAGATTGACTTTAAGTCACAACAAACTCCAAGGTGAGATATAGGTATCAAACCCAATCCCTTCTCTTCAAGAACAACTTTACAAGGTAGTGACCAGTTACAAATGTTTATTTGTTTTTCATTTCTTTGTTTATGTATGTTAACTGTGACATATATTCCAACTTTAAACCCATAGCCTGTCACTGAATGGCATGTAACTTGATGACTAATGTTTATAAGAATTTCAAGTATATGTGAAGCTTATGTGGTCTAAGACGGTTGTTCATTATAATTGTGCAAGCTCTTTTCAGAAGCCAACTAGAAATTGTATGTAATCTGAATTTATGAAGATAATGCTGTCTGTTATTTACTTTTCAGTTGTACCACCTGGCCTTGCAAACCTCATTAATTTGGAGATCTTAAATCTTTTCAACAACCAAATTGAAGAGCTTCCTACTTCATTGTCTTCCATGCCAAAGTTACGCATCTTGAATGTAGGGTGAGTTTTCTGTGATTTGCCTTACTGTTTAATTATGGCTGACTAAAAACTAGATTGACATGGTAGGTAACAAGTTGCCACTTAAATAACCTTATTCAAATGTTGTACTGTGTTTCAACATATATTGACTTATGAAGTGAGTGGCATACATAGCATAAGCATGGTCTCCATTAACCGAGCACTAATCTGACTAGATAGAAGGAAGGCACTTATATAAAAGTATTTACGCCAATATTTTTTGTCCTTTAAGCATGAATCGTCTGGGGTCTCTGCCTCGAGGTTTTGGTGCATTTCCAGTGCTGGAAGTGTTGGATCTGACATACAACAACTTGGATGAGAGTACATTGCCAGGGAACTTCTTCATGATGGGTAAGGCAGCCCTTTTCTACTCATCTTGTGTTATGTATCAAGAGACAAAGCTGTAAACCAACATTTGCAGCATTCATATTTGGATCCCAGTAGAAAGAAAATAGACAAAAATAGGAAATTACATGAACTATTAATCGTGTAAGTATAGGATTAGATCCATCACAAGTATGAAATTGCATGAACATATATTTAAGATAATAAAAGGTATGGCAAAGAATGGATTTTTCCTATACATTAGAAATTTAAATCGATATGTAAAGACCTGGAAACCTGATATCTTACAGTTTTGTCTGAGTACCTGAGCAATAAATTTATGCATAATTATTGATTTAGCTTATTAATTGGTGTATACTGATAAATATAGGAATAGTGTAGAGTGAAACAAGTTTTTTGCCAGTTACAATTTCCTACCATTGCTTGTTGTGTTCTTAAGCAACAGGATTTCATTTTGATGTGGCAGCTTATCTTAATTGCAGAAACACTACGTGCCTTATACCTTGGTGACAATGACTTTGAGTTCTTACCAACGGAAGTAGGACAGCTGAAGAACCTACAGATAGTAAGTAGGTGTCATAAAATGAATTTTGTCAGTGCAGTGTGTTCCTTTTTCAGACCCCTGTTCAGTCTGTATGGTTCCTTTCCTTATCATATTTGATTTCAGTCTCCTCTAAAATCAGTAAAATTACCACTTGTCCCAGAAATACTGTCATTGGATTTGTATCTTCTTTTGTTTGGCAAGACCCAGTTATAAATTACCGTGGTGTTGCCAGCATTCACATGCTCAGAGTATAGCTGTCAGATATTATTGACTATATAATGTGTATGTATAAAGCAGATTAATCAAACATATCAGGATACATACGTTTGTTCATCACCCAGATGAATAGCAAATGGTTCATTGCCATCACAGTTGCTGCTTTACTGTTCTGCTTTGGTCTCTTGTAATTTCTGTAATTAATCCTCCCCATGTTGTTTAATTTTAAGAGTTGTTAGTGACCTGAGGAAAGACCAGACACATGAGTATGCCTTATTGTTTGTGCAGCTGGTGCTACGTGAGAATGACCTGGTGGAACTGCCAAAAGAGATTGGTGACCTTGCTAGACTACGTGAGCTGCATATTCAGGGTAACCGCCTGACTGTTCTGCCACCAGAGATTGGTGAGTCTTAACAATAAACGATGAAAGTTTACCTGTGTTGTTAGTGGAATTCAGTGTGAATACTATTTGTCACCCTGCACATTCATCTAATCAGTATTCCAGATCTTTATCATGCATAGTGAGTATATCTCAGGATACAGATCCAGCTTCTTGATTCTTCAATTCAAATCATATATGTCATTGATTCTGACATTGTGCATTACTTTGTTTTATGTAGTGTCCAGCAAAATAAAATCCAGGGATTAAGATGACCACAGTAGTTCGTAGCTAACACAAAAAAATTTCATTATATCAATAGATACTTGAATTTGTAATGCCAGATGTGAAGAATTGAGTTACTAAGCTCCTAAAATTGCATTTTATATCATGTTGAGAAGTCCCGATTATTGTGCTAAGTATTAAATATCATGTAATAGATTACAAATAGGGTTTTGCATTGTAGTCTGATAAAGTTTGATTGTAGTGTGAAGAAAGCCTTTGCTGCTGTTACATTTCACAGGCAACCTTGACTTGGTGAGCAATAAATCTGTCCTCAAAATGGAGAACAACCCGTGGGTGACACCCATCGCAGACCAGCTGCAGGTTGGAGTGTCCCATGTCATGGACTACATCCGGACAGAAACATACAAATAGTGAGTTTCTCCATAGCTGTCTTTAAAAGAGAGCAGTGTAAATGATGAGTGTGTGGGCTGTTACGAATCTTGTTTCTATAAAAATATCACGACTACCTAAGTCACTGCTCTGCTATTTGGATGTCTTCTTCATTTACAGTGATCACAGATATCTAGGCAGCTGATAAACATTGTATGCCAACATAACATAAATTTTTTACTCTTTAAAGCCCAGTGGTAACAGCATGTACCATCTGCTTTAACAATGAATAACTGTTTATGGTCTTTGCAATGAAGACATGTTTTGTTTTCTTTGAGGTAAAAACTACTTTTTTAAATGTTATATAAGAGTTTCAGCTTCAGGTGTTTAATGCCATTCCCAAGGGTTCAGTTGCCCTTCATTTTTTCTCTCTCTCTCTTTTATGAACAGTGTATCACTACACCATTGTATGATCCTGATTTTGTAAACTTGAGAAGGATACAATGTTCCCAGTGTAGTGTAATACCTAGCTGTTTTCTTCCCGCAGTGTGTACAGCCGTCATATTTCTGCAGACAGACAACCTCCTCCTAAAACCAATGACAAGAGCAAGAAGATATCCAGAGCACGTCAACAAAGTTAAGTGCAGAATTTATTGGGTCCCTTAACAGAGGGTAGAAGGGTGTTTGTATACGAGAAAAAACATAACCTCAAATTCTGAAGATCACCCCTCCCCCCCCTCCTCACAAGTATTTTAACTAAAAAAGCAGGCTTTTATTAATGAGTAAATGGCTTCCAAAACAATGCTGATATTCATAAATAAGGGATGCCGTTATTTATACAGATGCTGTCTACATCAAGTGATGTTTAAGTAGGAAGATGGCTGTCTTTCTGGGATGTCTCATAACACCCCAAAACACAGCCACTATTTATAACTTTTAACATCAGTAAACACCATTTGGTTTGTGCATTCATACATAAACACTATGCACATGTGAATGAAAACCATTATCAGAAGAGCATCTCTCATTTGTTTATCTTCCTAATGAGCTGTTACTTTCAGGTGTATTTTAATAAGAAATTTTTAAATTATGTACAAAGTGGACAAATACATAAGTGTATGCTTGTAAATAAAGCAAAAGTGTTTGTTCACAGACACATTAACATAAATAATCAGAATTATATGTTTTGTAGTAGTAAGTCCACAATTTTGTCACATTCTCTGATCCATTACAAGCAGTCATTGAAAAAAATGTATCTTTGGCTGAAAGTGTGTATTTTGTGTCATTCTATAGCATTTATTTTGATGGTGCCTTGTGAATCTAAAAAATATGTGCTATGGTTACAAGGAATCCAATGAAAAAAAATAATATATGAACTGATTATTTTATTAAATGTTTTATAGTTGTATTGTGTTGGTTGAAATAGAATAGTAGTCACTCAAAGCAGGTAGATAAGACCCCAAAATAAAAACAAAGTGCATTTCACGGTACACTGGAACAAATTTGTGTTTCATAGATATTACATTACAAAGTGCTTCAGTTTCTTGTAGACATTATTAGAGTATAACTCAAATTACAATAGTAAATATATGAAGTATAATTTGATGAAACTACATAGGTCTGAGATGCTTAATCTATTTATACAAAACCAAATGATACCATCACATTTTGCCATTTTCAGTGCAGTCTCTTACTCAGAAGTTGTTTTGAACATTCTAATTTAGATTCTGCTGTGGTTCAAACACTGCTCTTTTCATTTGCCTGCATGTCAATATCAGGAGAGGAGACAAACTTGAGTATGACAACAAGTGTGTTTGGTGATGTGGAGTCTGCCACCATAAGCTGCGACCCATCCTCCAATCCAAGTTCAGTGAGTGATTTCTTGAGATTGACTCGTGTCTTCTCCTCGATGCTCGTAACTGTTGGCATGTACAATGTGCGATTCTTGCCATCAATGTTAGCGGTCAGTCCTGGGCTCTTCATCTGGAATTTTTGGCTTTCACATAAAACTGTGATGATATCTTGCAATTTGGCCTCTGGTCCTGATATTTCCAATGTTTTAGGCACCTGACTACATGCTAGACAATCTTCCTTACGTTCTGCCTGATACGTGTATGTGTAGACACCATCCGCATCATTGAATACCATGTAGTTGTCTAGTGGAATACAGCAGCTTGTAGCCAGTTTGAACACCTCTGTTGCACATGCTGCTGCGACTGCAGCATTTGTTGAAGCCACAG
>NW_019059622.1:528359-555453 GCF_000696155.1 Zootermopsis nevadensis
AGGCGGTATGTTATTCCCTGGATACCAAATTGGGTAGCCCTTTCCATAGCTTTTTCATAAATCCAATTAATATGCTGAGGGTCATCACCATCAATTGGTATATCCCACGGATTCTCCTTGGACCACTGTATAACCTTCACATATTCAATACAGTGTTCTGGTAGTCGAGGGGTGTTGGCAATGGTACAGAGCGGGAATGTCACTTGAGGTGGGAAGAGATCCAAAGTGCACTCTATGCAGGCTGTGATACCTGGCAAGATAACACGAACATTGCCCTTGAATCCTTCTGTTCCTCCATCTACCATTGGGATGAGGGTAGACTGATCCAAGGTCCCATCTTGGTATGACAGCAGTGATATTAACATACCATTGATCCAGCGACGTGCCACTATTGAATCAAGACCACAAACCACAATATGGAAACTGCTATAAAAGTTCTCATCAAAATCCTGGATCTTGCAAAAATGTGGTGTGACATGACAACCTGGAATTCTGGTGGTTATGAATTTGGCTGCAACTTCGGCTTTAGATTGCCCAATATCTCTTCTTCTAAATAGGAATTGCCTATTGAGGTTAGATAACTCAACTGTGTCCATGTCAATAACATGGATATCTTTAAATCCCATAAGCGCCAAATCTTTCAGAAGCTCACAACCTAGCCCACCGGCACCAATAACTAAAACCTTGCAAGATCCCATCAGAAAACTCAGATTTTCTGTAGACGGTTCGAAGTCAGGATGGCAGAAAGGGCCGGATCTTTCCAACACTTTACGAAGGTGACACCATCTGTGTTGTAAAGTTTCTTGCACGTCTCCTGGACCCATCTTTTCCATGTCTTTCTTAGGGCTTTGGGGTGTAACGTTTAAACCCCGTCTGAAATTATTGAAACTGCAATATTGATTACTTTCTCATTTGTCAAACTTCTTGCCCACCGGCATACACTACAAATATCATCACAGATAATACCTGGATATCATATAAATATCATAGATTACACCAATGGAAGATATAATACAGAAGACAGTAAGTACCACAGGTAAACCAGCATGCGTACGTGCTGCTTCCATCGGTATGCTTCGAAGTGATTGAATGAAATGAACATCGGAAGTTGAAAGCATGGCGGATGACGAGGCTAATGGGGATATTGGTGGTGATTCGGATGAAGTTCAACAAGAGAAGTCACAGAAAAAGATTGCTAAATATGACAGTGGAGCAGCAGATCTTGAAAAGGTTACGGACTATGCGGAAGAGAAAGAAATATTTACTGCTGATCTTTCAGGAGTAAGTTTCACGTGTTTCCATACTTATCGCCTGACTTCATAATCATGGTCTTGTATTTGCAGTTTATAGTAATGTTCAGTATTTTTAATGCTGTTGTGAAAATATTCACGTGTACCTTTCCGCAAAATTTTGATGTAATTTTCTGCCTTTAATGTATTTATGTAGTTTTCATGCTGAAGGGCAATTTAAAATTAACGAATTTCTTGTATACCGTATGATTCAGTAGAAGCTTTTGCAACATAATGTAATATACCATTTAACTTTTGCTGTTGTTTCTTCTTAGGCAATGACAATCATTGGTGACAGACGTAATAAAGAAGTGGCGGAAAAAATGGCAAAGGAACGAGAACTCTTAAAAGTGTCTATCAAGAAAGAGGATGTTGATTTGATTGTAAGTTACTTGTACTTTATTGTACTACTAGACTTCAATTTCACATAACATTTTTAAGAATCTCTTCCGTTATCTATCATACAACTTCAGTTAGATTGCTTGAAAAGCTGCACCACATATGAAGCTGTTTTCTCTAAATCTTCTTCTGGCCAGTTGGGCATTAGATCTGCAACCATTTAGCCTTTTTATTGAACCTTCACATACATTACTTATATTACTTTTCTACCCCTTATGTTTTATGAGCAACAGAAGAAACCTTTTCCTGAATCAAAGTTTTTTATGCAACACTCGAAAAAGATTGTAGTCTGGTCTGTTAACAATTTGTGACAGCAGATATGGATGCTAATTTCATCTAATTATGAAATTCCTGAATAGTTTGTTTAATTCTTTAGCACAAAGATGTTATCTTATGAAAGAGTTATTTTGCTGTATAAAGCAGTTTATATGACCAAGTTTAAATTCTTTATTCCACATTTGTTCTGTTCTCCAGACCATTTCCTTGCCTTCATTTCAAGCATTTTATGCAGGGCTACACATTCATTGTTTCTTAATTTAGTAAGGTCAGTAAAACACTCTGAGGCATAAATCACTTCCCACCAAACATACTGTCCCTCTTGTAGTGTTGAAGTCAGTCTTTGAAATGCTGCTATCTACCTACGAGTCCACACAGCTTTAGAATCCAGAAGACCAACATTGTCATCATCATCGTTATGGTCAGATGGAAAATTTAGACATTTTTTCAGTACTTGTATATATTCATTTAGTATCTTGTTTCTTCTAGATGCGAGAAATGGAAATTTCAAGAAACTTGGCAGAGCGCACATTACGAGAGCATCATGGGAATATTGTAGAAGCACTAGTGTCACTCACAGACTGATTATCAACTGGATATTGTGATTTTTGACATAAGTATAACTGCTGCATAATGCTAGTAGTAAGAAATAGAGATATTTGGTGCTTACTACAACCATTCCGTTGACAATTCAGAAGCATTATCGTTGTAACTAGAGATGTCTCGTGTGTTTCATAAGTGAGGACTACATTGTACAAACTGTGAAAATAATACAAACTGATATACTTAATCCTTCTCCAATCATCCTTGTCCTCTCTTCTATTGTAAATTATTATGCTTAAATTTCATTATGAACAGGAATCATCCTGAAATGTAACATCCCAATGTGTTGCTTACGTTTGGTGTTTCTTGATTACATCAGTCTTTTTTACATATAAAAATTGCTGTGGTTTCTCGAGTGCTTGCATGTTGCCAAAGTACTTGTTTTGACCAGATGTGATCATTATCAGGTTTGTGTGTAGTACAGTATCTGTTGTACCTGTTCATTGCAGACAAGGCTCATCTTTCATCCAGTGTTTTATCACAAATATTAAATTATATCACATACAATGCACTAAAATATTTTGTTAAACTCTTGAAAATGACAGTTACAGCTTGATGAGACCTGTTGTATGTAGTATCTGTAGGCTATTGTGTTAAAAATGTTTAATTCTGTTGCTAAGTCATTTAATATAGAAGCAGCCAAGGATTTACCGTGCAAATTATATATGGGAATTCAAAGTGCTTAATCCCATAGAAGATGGGATTTTAGCAGTATTTTGCCATGATTTTTAATATTGAAACGATTGGCGAATATTTACAGGGACAACAACAGTAATATATATTCAACGGCAGTAATAAACGACATCTTTGGAGATTACTACAGCGTTTCAAAATGAGCTTGGTCAGTCATAGAACGGAAGGGATTCATTTTTAACTGATCTCTGATATTAGCGATTTGCGCCTTTTGCAGTTTGTCGGCGTCCTAATAGATGGCATAAGAATATACTATATGTTCATGTTTGCACCCCGCCATTTTGTGAAAGAGTTCAAAAGTGTTTACACATGGAGACAATCCAGAATCATTAATTCTAGATTGGGACGGGGGTAAAAGATTGCAACGCACCACTGGCAGGTGAGTGAAAGTTTCAGAATTTAATTTTTAAAATAGTTGCATTGATATTAATATGCCAGTGTATTTATGCATTGAAACTACTTTAGAGTTGAGTGACAATTTCATTTATGACGTTGTTCCTCCAAAATCCAGTGTAATGGCCACCAATCCCGTGTAGCCTACCGTAGTATCTATTATAACATAACTCGAGGTGTATCCATTGATTAGTTTAAGTAATGTATTCTACGGCAGTGAGGAACGACTTTCTCATTCCGTCTTGCCCCAAAATCCACTGTGCATATTAATGCTGTAGAACAACGTCAAACTAGTGTGATGAATGGACGCTTGAAGGAAAAGCGGCACAAGGGATGAGGTTAAATGTCTATGTCTATTAACGTGACTGTTTAATTTTAATTTGTTTTGAGGGAAAATAATCTATCATTCCATTGTCTTTCCTGTTAGGCCTATAGCATATGTATTAATTTTGATGCTCTCAAATTTTCCACCCATTTAGAGTATTCAGTTGGTATTCTGATAAATTGTTACATATAAAATGTGAACCCAAAGTCACATAACTACTTCCAAAAGAACATGCCAACATGACTTGTTCCCTCAAGAATCAGACAATCTAGCCCCTTCAGATATTTGTTTTTCTGAAAGGTTTCTTCCCTTGACTTCAACCCAAATTTTTGTATGCATCTTCCACATGCCTCGTCCATCTTGACCTGCTTCATTTGATCATATAATAACATGTGGTGAAGAGCACATACATACATATTTATTACATTCCATTTATCCATAAGATAGATGACAACAGGAAACAACATAAATTCATTGACAGAGTAAAAGGAGTGTGTGATTAAGTTTGTTATTAACGCTACATTAATTTACTCCTTTTTATTCACAAGATTTGAGAGACTTGATAGTATGCCATTGAAAATTTTGATCCCTGCATACTATGCACTCTTCTGGAAGCATGCGAGGTTGGCAACTGGTCTATGAAGCTGATTTTTATATCTTGTGTTGACACTGTTTACAGAAGAATTAGTTTGAAAAAGTTCTTGGTTATTTACAATAAAGTTCATTACAACAGTGAGTATGAAGATGGATGTATTCTGGATTCAAATGGTTAGAACAGGGTCCAGTGGCAGGTGCTTATGAACATGGTAACAAACTTTTGGATTCCAAATAAGTTGAAAAATACAAGCAGATGAGTGATCATTAGTTTCTCAAGGATGCTGCTCAGTGATATTATTTCCTTAAAATAATTCATGATGACTTGTTCCCACATCCTATTTCATGCTGTATAATGTGCGCATAGAAAGTGTTGTAAAAGGAAGAAACAAACATTACTGACTTACTGAATGTATGGTTTATACTATTTATTCAACAAAAGTACATCACATAAATAACTGCATAAACATATATATTTACACTGCACATTAATATAATTCAAAGATATGTTACCTTGCTGTAGGTTGTACAATACCATACTACTATGGCACACAGGAGAAAAATCTTTGGTAACAATAGTAGAGAAGACACTTGAGCTTTAAAAAAGGCACATTAAGACACATAAATGCATAATCTTACAGTTGTATTTCCTAGGCTGGTTTCTACTTCAAGTCCTTGTCAGTTGACATGTTGGAGTTAAACTCCCATACAGACTACACACATTTTCCAGAAACCACGGTTTCCTAACCTTTTCCTTTTGTATAAAATACCATCTACATTACTGATCACCCCCAAATCCTGGAGGAAATCTGACAGTTTTCTTTAATTAATGCTTCAAAAAGAAAAAAAAAATAGTCTACATACAATAACACATAATGAGTCATAGGACTGATGCTATATAATAATCTATTGTTCATGTGAGAGCAGTAACTACCAAAATATATGTATTCAAATCTCCCTTTAATTCAGCATCATTTAAGGAGTTCAATAAACAGACAGCACAGACTGTTAAACATGTTTCAGACACCACAAACGGTTTGGAAGTCTTCAGACTCTTTTAAAGAAAAGAATATGAGATAGACAAAATATAAAAGAAGGAAATTATAACACAATGTGCCAAATTCATTAACAAAAACACAATCCCATATGCTATGTGATAGGATACGTTTGAAAAAACTGTACTTTAGCATGAAGTATGACTTTCCTCATTAGCACATTTTATTACCTTGTCCTTCCTTTGACAACAAAAATAAATGGATAATGCAAGAGTACAGTATTATCCAGCTGCATAGCTCATTCTTCAAACATATTCAGATAATGCCTGGAACTGTAGTACTGAGCTGAACGTTACATTTTCATTTCGTATATTTCGGCTCCGACATTTGGTTCAGTTGCAAACACTAAGCTGTCCAAATCTTTTCCAAAAGCTGCTGGGTTTTCCTTGTAAAATTTTTCCTTCAGTGTTTTGATATAATCATCAACAGTATCTTTTGTTGTAAGAGCCACTATACACCCTCCCCACCTGAAACACAAGGCATATACAGTATATATTTTCTCAAACATACTGATAATATGAATATTGCTGTCCTTATATTATTAAGGCACAAAACCAAGCACATCACATGTAATTACAATTGATTCTCTTGTTTAAAACTTATGCCAGGCTATGGAGACATGTGGGCAAGTCATATTACAAGAAATTTGAGGTTTTCACATTGCACTGTAAAATGCATTTCATACTTAAGATATATGCAGTATGAGTCCCTTCTGGGATAGGACACCATGAGATGTTCAAGGTTTCTCAAAGAGTTAATTTAATGACAAAAGTACCAAAAACCCTCCGATTTATTTATGGTTCATATAATTATACTTTAATATCTTGCATTAAACAGTGTTAAGTGATAGGATGATTATTAAATAATTGGAAATGTTATTGAAGAAAGTGGTCATGATCTAATTTAAGGTACTATCACATCACTTGCCTGAATGAACTGAGGAAAACCATGAGAAACTATAGTTTTATCTACTTGACAAGATAATTATAACTCGCAACCTGGATGCCAGTGTTACAATTTTAAGACCTAACACAATTTGGATATCTCATAAGAATTGACAAGAATGTCATCAAAGATTACAGATAGTTGAAGGGTCTGAGTTACAGGTTGAATGCCTAATGGTCAGAATTAGTGAAGTACTCACCCAGCTCCTGTAAGTCGTGAACCTAGTGCTTTTCCTTTACCCAGTTCCACTAGTCTGTCCAAATTAGGATGGCTACATTCATAGAGCTTCTGCAGACTGTGGTGGCTTTGACACATCAGTTCTCCTAGCTTCATAAGTGCAACTGATCCTTCCATATCTTTTTGGCACACTTCTCGGAAAACCTTGACTCGATTTGCTTCTGCAAGCGTACAGAGCTATTAAGATCTGGTGCACCACATTCTGTACCACCTGCCTTAATAATGAGTAATCAGAATGAACTTGTGGGTTTCATATGATTCCCAGCAATTATTTCCTTAAAAGCTTCAACCAATTGATCTTTATAATGAAGATGTTATTTGAGGTATAAACTGAATATTTAAATATTATTTAGACAAGCTTCAGTGTCAAAGGGTTAATTCGAATTTCTCACTATATGAATTGTTTCAGACCAAAACAGAATTCTGACACAGTACTCGCTCTAAACATAATCTAGAATGCATAGTTTCCTATAACCAGAAGTAAATCTTCCCACTTTTCAGACTGACTCCACCCTAAAAGAAGAACCAACATAACTATATCTGACCAAATTTTAGATGAGATATTTTTATTTCTTGTTTCATTAAAAATAGGGGGTTTATGTTTTCTTGTAAATGAATAATAAAATCATAAAAATTATTAAACTATTTCTGGGAAAGAAGATGTTTGGCGACTCTAAAATATCCAAAAACTCTTATACCAACAGTAAGTTGAATTTATATGAAATATTTTAGAATTAATCTTTATCATATGGTAAAGTGGTATTTAAACTCCCATACCACTGAGCTGCCAATGAGACTAACTCGGAGGTATGCCAGTATGACATATGGCCAGCTGGGTCGCATGTACACACAGTGACATAGACGATAAACATTAATAACTGTATTACAATCAGATTAATACAGTGTGTATGTGATGAATGTTGTTTCAATTCAAATGAATGAAAAGGATAAATTGGCATTAAAATTAATTAAAATTTGTTCACAGTTATTTTATTAAAAAACATGGTAGCATTTCAATTATGAATATAAGAAAGCTGGATTTTTATTTTCATAAAATATTACTGTTGTGACATTGGAATAATGTAACTGAATCTATAAATATTAATTCTACGTAGCAGGCTCATAGCCGGTGTTCCACACAGTAGCCCTTCAATGGTACAAACACTCGACATAATAAATGTGATACATTACTGTACATACAAAAATGTCACATTCCACATATTTAAGTGGGATATAAATTAAATGGGAGCAAATATGTGTGACATCTCCACCTACAACGGAGGCATTACATTTTATGTTATTGTTTACATTGTTATTCACATTTTTATAGGCACCATTCAATAGCTATATACATGCTGCCATTAATAAAATCTTCTTGGGCAATCAGCCACATCAAATGGTTACACGAAGAGATGAGGAAGAGATGGTTCTCGAAATATTGGTCTCTTCATATAACCATTTGATGTGGCTGATTGCCCAAGAAGATTTTATTGAGTTTAGTTGACGCAAAAGCTTAAAATAATATACTGCCATTAGTTTAGTGGAACTAGTGTGTGATGAGAAAACAAAGCTGCCCATTACCTGAACCACTGCAAAACAGCTTACATATTTCAGAAGTTTAAGGTTAAAGTTAAACTGAAAAACTGTTAAATGTGGCATGCACAAACCCTGATACACATGCAGTGCTCTCTGATGTAGTTTGAACTGGTTGATGTCAGTTGTGTTGTTGCTGAGAGACAATTGGTCCAGGCACATCCCGCTCACCTCAAGCTCACGGCAGATCTAACACACAACAGAGACAGCAAAACATGGTAGAATTCAGTACGTAATGTATAAGATAACTGATTCAATATAGGTACATGGGGACACCTAGAATGTTCAACGATTCATAACTTTCAAAGGAAACTGTATACAAAATTTATTACAATATTTATGTGTATAATTCCCTCCCTTTTCATTCTAGGGATAAGGACATAGTACAGCTGGCCAAAGTTCCGTTCAGCAATGGGAGAAAAGGTAGCTTAGGAGCTGTGCCAATTGTGCTACTACACATCTTCAAAGAGAAGCAGTTACTATTCACTAACAACATGTCATGGTAAGTGGCAAAACTTGATTTTGGCCAATAATTTAGAAGTAGTCTTAATTAGATATTGAGAAGTTCAACTGTGGTTATTTTGTTTATATGTGTTCATTTATGCAAGTTTTGTTTGGAGGAAACAAGTTTAATTATACAGAAACAGGTCTGTCCATGTTGGTCAGGTTCACACTCTTATGAGTGAATCTATTTCAGAAATTCATTCTTACACTGCCCTAGCAACAAACGCTACTGCCAACAAGAATCCCTTATCTGGCATTATTCTCAGAAGTCACAAGACAACTAATTCTATACTGTATGGTTATGTAAACTTGTTTCTCCCTCACTTCATTTTGACACTCAAAATTTAGTGTTTATAAATTTCAGCCAATATGAATTGTTGCTGGTTTCAAATTTTAGTTTTGTGGGGATGTGATATTGCGGTCAGTGGTATCTTAGAGTAGTGAGTAGATTACCTTGGAATGGTCAAGATGGGCACTCAGTGTCAGGAGAATGGCTTGAAAGATCAAGTTTTCTGCCATATAATTAACAGGACTTTTGACAGTAATATCAGGATAATATATTGCAAATTTTCACATTCGAGATAAACCGTTCAGTCTGCCCGTGATAGTGTTCGTGTATTTATGAAGTAATGAATGAATTACCTTCCTACTGATACTGAACACTTTATGAAACTATAATTTCTATTTATACACTATATTGAGATTTGTACATATTGCATAGAACTCTCAATTATGTTATTTCAACAGCTGCTACATGGACATTCTGCTCTATTTTCTTTCTTGTTGTTAATATTTATCAAAATACAATAATTAATAATGTTGACCTACTTTAATAACACTTGGTCCTTTTTATCAGCACCATTAATTTTACCTTTCACTGTAATTTAAGACAAAGGGACATATAACAGACAAAGTCAAAAAATATCTCACCTCTTCCTTGGAGTATGGTTGTTCATGTAGGAACTCCTTCACCAGAGCAATCATCTCCCCCAAACTTGCTGTCATAGTTGACTGAAGATCAGCCAGGCTAGACACTTTTTCCCATGATAAACCACGCTTCTTTGCCATAATCTGTAGCAGTAACAGAATATATATGAAAACTGTACAAATTTACAATCTCCCAAAAAGATAATTACACACAAGGTTAACATTCTTTATTATAATGTGTAAATATCTTTTTGAGATACTCTGTAAATGTACTGAAACTATGGAGGACTATATCAAAAAATAAAATCAGTACTCTTGTAGAGAACTCAAAATGATACATAAAATAAGTTTCAGTCTTTTCTGCATCGTGTAGTGCAATTCCCATCTCAATATGACTATCCTAATTTTTTTAAAAATTGAAAAGAAAAGCCATTTCAGGAAACACATGAGAGGAACATTAAATTCTGGAAGCTACTATGTTTGAACCCATGAACATTTGAGAAACTTTAAAAACAACCGTCCAATCTATGTTATACTTTTAAATGATTAATCTAAGAATTCTTACATCATAAATACTTCTTGAGTCTTTGCTGTAGGAAGACTGACCAGTACATATAATAAAGACATGCATGCTATGGGCTGAATCACATCACCAGATAAATAAGTTTTAACATTTTGAAGTGATTCCTAATTCAGCATTTCAAGGTTTAAAGATTAGGTGATGATCATTATTTTACCTGTGATGCCAAGCGACATTCAGCTACTCGACAGTTGAAGTCGGATGTTTTGGCCTTGTTGAGAACAGCAAGAGAATGAGCAATAACAAACACAACACCATCTGGTAGCTTCACATCTTCTGATCGAAGCGGATTAAACTGTATGTGTTTTGCACATCCTGCAACAGAGTAAACTTCAGTTTGACTGAAGGGTTCTCTTAAAAAATAAACCATTTCATCCAAAACATGCGTATCTCATGTTTCCTTCTGGTGCAGAAGAAATATATCCAACTAATTTGCTACAATACACAAGTAACCAATCAAAAGGGGTTGGAGTGCATATGATGTCATTGTATGTTAGTTACTGAATGAAACCCAAGAAAGATGTTTTAGAATATTTCAAATTTTCATCAAGCATTAATCAGACAAATATCACACATCTGTAATTAAAACTATGAAACCAGCATCACTTCTAGTGACCTAACTAATCCTATACCCTCATTTTTGCATCATTCAAACATTGGGCTATACACATCTCTTAATTTCTGTAACATTAATTGAAAATTTCAGAAAAATTACTGACTGTAACTTACATGACCAAACAGTGCTTGATATTCAACTCCATTTACTTTACTCTACCAAAGAATTATAGCACAAATTAAAGTAATAAAAGTCTTCTCCTCTCCATGAAGTTGAACAATTGTTACAGACCTCTTGTTCCCAGAAAAGCAATTGCTTGATCCATTCCACCTCCTTCTGTACCAATGTATCGTTCTGACGTAGCACTGAGAGATGCAATTTCTAATTTAGTCATCTTAAGCTGAAACCATAAACATAAATAAATGGCATGAGACAACAGACTGATGATAAATTAGCTGTGACATTTTTATTGGAACTATTGTAACAAACCTAAGTGAATTTAATAAAATATATGATAAACATTTTAAGATATCTTAAAGTCATGGTAAAGTAACAAATTGACTTCAGGGATTACAATATCAAAATATATGAAGCCAGGAAGTGGCACAGAAATGGGGCACACCATAAGATAATCACAATGTATCTCATCATTTCAGATGTTATAGCACAATGAGAACTGCTGTATTACAATTATGTTTAAAGATTTCCTTATTAAATTAATAATCTACATACGTTATTGGCATGTGCAGCAGCAAGGGCAGCTGCACTGACAAGGGCACTAGAACTTGATAGTCCTGATTGCTGAGGAACATTGCCAGTCACAGCAACAAACATTCCCACAGAATCCTGAGGAAGCGCTTCCAAAACTCCTTTCAGTCCACACAGGAAATAGTTGTACCAGTGTGGTGACACTCCCTTCTTAACTTCAATGCTAATCCAAACAAAGTGAAACCATACTCTGATAGCAAGGACGTCACTTAATTCTAATCAAATTGCTTTATCCATGATAAAATTAAACATATAAATATTTTAACTGTTATATAATAATTTAGATGTCTCCAAACTATAAGGTATCAATTATAATTACTTATACTAACATACCTGAAGGAATGTATAGGACACTGAAAATCGCTGTGACTGGAATCCATGTTTGTGAGGTACAGCTGTGGTTCACTTATTCGTTTTACAGCCACCATTATGTCATATTGAATTGCCATTGGCAGAACAGAATAGCCACAATAATCAACATGCTCACCAATAAGGTTTACCCTGTAACAGGTGGGCAAATTACTTTGTATCTTCTCCTACAAACAAATGTCTTGAATGCACATTTCTTCAATGTAGCTCAGAAAAAATAACTGTAATGTAAATGCATTCATCTTGTATTTGTACCACATACAGAACCCTTGATATCCCTTGCAGGCATCATCTTCCAGAAAAGACTGTCTTATCAACACTGAAAAAGTGATGAGAACAGCAGGGCCCTCTTTAATAACTTTTGCCAATGCCTTTAGAAATTCTTCTGCTGCCTCGTAATCAGCACAAGCAGATTCACCAGAGGAAGAAAAGTTTTTAATGCTGTTTCTATGCATGAATCTTGCAAACTATCCAGCACTAGTCATAAATTCTGTAGTACTACCAGCCATTTTCCCCAAACATGTTTTAATATCATGAGGACTTCAAGCATGATAGAATGCATGTTGTAACAGGTCCAGACATTCATTGTTGTTTGAATGAATCATTATGATATTAAATTAAGGACATTAAAGTAATTTAATATCTTCCTACAGTATTAAATATAAGACAGGGAAGTGGTATCTTCACAGTAGTCAGGTGTGAACACTAACCTTCCAGGGACACGAACAAGGAACTCTGGTTCTTGTTTGTATTTCACCACAAAATGATCCATCAGCTCAGTTACTCTAACATTATGTAGTTTGCTTCCTTGTAGCTGTAGTAGCGGTGGATAATTATTTTTTAATCCACTGTTCGTTTCCTGAGCCATGACTCCCTGAAAGAGATCAGTAACTGTAAAAAGGAACTGCTCGGTTTTACTCGTTATCTCCCACTAATTTGTACTTACGCGGTGACGATGTTTCCTTCCTAACCTACAAAACACTTAATGACGTTTATAACCTGGCTACCGACAACACATAAAGTTGAATTTCTACGGCATTTACGGTGACGTAATTTAATAATCATGTCAGGATGATTACAGGCCAAAGATATCTATTTTGTTTACTTAAAATGTGTTCCTTATTGGCTTATCAGGTATATCGTGCCTCCAGTTCAATGACCATAGGCACAGAAGCCGGTGGGATAAAACTTCGATGTAATCATCATCAGCCGTCTTTTAAAATCCACACTACTCATGTAAACAACATACTATCAATTATAAATTGAACAAAACAAATAATACCTGGTGTTCAGAGATACCAACATGGAAAATGTAATGGCACTAAAATGTAGCATTACCAACACTAAACACTAGCTTATTTGTGTATGATGTATGATTTGAGGTTATGGTTTTCTAAGGACGCTGTCAGTAGTATTTATTAGATAGCGAATGTTGGAACGATTAATAGGTGGAAGGAACACAGAAAGAAACGGTTGTGGCACAATTCAAAGCACAATCCTGGTATTTGCCTTGTAGGACTTTCAAAAAACCCATCAGGATAGTTGGTCTTCCTTCAAAGATCTGAACGTCATGTCCCGAACACGAAACATGAGTGATACCAATCATCAGCGATGTTCGGTTACGATGACACAAGGGTATGAATTAGAACTAATAACAATGCCTTACTCCAATACCAGCCAGTAGCTGGTTGGGTATGATAATGTCCTGCTTGTTCAGGACTGTCGCACAGCCTGTGGGTGGGTGATGGAACAGTACTGAGAAATGGTGGAATGATGATTAACTAACCAACTTGACCAGAATGGCAGGTTTTTTTTAGGGAGGTGGAAATCCCTCTCGCCAAACTTGAACGCCTGGAAATTTATACTTTCACGAGAGATTTTAAATTGAGCAGAACATCAATTTTAGTAGCATCCCCATTCTGGATAAGGCCATATGACATGAGGACCACATGACAGAGGAGGCCATTGAGATTGGGCTTCACCCCAGAATCTTTGATACAGTCAAAGTCTTCACTCTCAGTTGATCCTCATATCTGGTGACTGACATTCTCAAACAATGTAGAGATTCACCAGTCCAGAAGCAAGGCCAATCTAAGCAAGCTTTGACTGCCTACTAACTTTTAACATAGGTTTCTGGGCAGGTATATATGTGGGACAGTCTGGGGAGACATCCCTTGTGGTGGGCACAGAGATGGTCCCTTAAACATCAGTGATTTTTAGCTGACTGACATAACTGATAGCCCAAGAAGACTTTACTATCATCACAATCATCATTATTAATAAAGGATTATATTTCATTTGAGGTACAGGAATAAGGTGCTTGATTTATTCTAACACAGATTCTTAACTCATTCCAACCCCATTTAATTCGGCTATGCATTTTATATTAAAAAGTACAACACCAATTACAGGTTTTAGGGGTAGTGCAAAAGTGTCATGATTGCATTAATACAATAGTCATTAATGCTTATCGTTGAAACTTAGAAGGAATCTCTTATGTAACAAAAACATACATTTTTATATCCACTACTAGAAGTAACACAGAATAGTAACCATCTTATATTTGATTTATATAATTATCTTTCAAATTCGATTTGTCTCAATAGCACGAAAGTCAAAAATTGCAAAGCCTTCAGTAGAAAAAACATACAGTAACAATTATTACCACAAATAGTGTAGACCTCGTGTATAACATTCAAATACATGTGTTCATTTCTTCAATATAACTTAGAGCAAATAAGAATTATCAACAATGATTATTATAGTACAGTAACATTTAACCAAATTATCAAGATTCAGATAAAAGTCTTATGTGCAAAATAAAACACACAAAAAATAACATTTCTGTTATAACAACATTATAGTAAGAATGTTTATTAAAGAACATCTCACATCCCATCTACTAGAACCTGAACCATAAAGAGATAAGATATCATTTTTGTATGTTTTTTTTGTTTTGTTTTTTCTGTTTTGTATGTTATATTTCTTTGTAGAGATAAGCTGAGGCAGTGAAAGGTTGGTGGCTTGGCTACTCAAGGCAGTAGCCATACTTACAAGGGGCCTTCTTTCACTCCACCCCTTTGCTTGTTTACTGTTTTCTGTCCAACAGCAAAGCAAGCCAGTGGGTTAACCACTGCAAACTAAATAATGTACTTGCACTTCCTTTGGCATTTACAATATGGTAAGTGCTGGAAACTGAACAGCATTCCAAATCATTTCACTTATCATTTCATCACTAACCATAAAGTAAGCATATCTCTTTATAAACAGAAAAATATGGACTCACCAAAAACTCAGAAATACACCTGTACAACTGCTTTCTCTTAAATATTTAAAGACCAATGCAAATGAAAATGAAATCTGTCAAAATTTACATTAATATTTAATACATTATATTAGTGAACATTATATTGCAAAATTTCTGAAAGCATTTCAATAAAATGTAATGTATTTTTTTGGAATATAGTATAATTACTGCAGGTGTATTTTTTTTTCCTTTCAGGTAGTTTTAATGGCTACCTACATATATGCTTATACCAAACTGTCCAACAGTACTTCTGCTGCAGTCTATAAGTACAGGAAATAAAGTTTTCTTTCACTTTGTACAATGATAACGTAACACTCTAGTAACACAGGTTTATATCACTGGCAGTATAATCTTTCAGAATTATTAAAATTCTTATAAGTTAATTACATATATAAGAAATTATTAAATCCATATAGACATCAGTTTTGAACATAACTTTTCCATATAAAATATCTGAAGAAAATATAACAAATAATTCTTTAACAACCAAATAGTGAAGAGAGTTGTGCCAAAGTTTTAACTGGAATGTCCCACAGCATTATTTTTTACGTATGTTGAACATCTTTAATAGGTTCTAAGCTCAGTTGCCACTGAGTTGCCCATTTCATAGAGTTAAGGCTAAAGTAAACATAATTACTTCATAATATAGATACATTTTAAAGTACAGTATTTGTCTCAACTTGTGTATTACAAAAAGATATTTGATAATGGTGCATACTTGCAAATTTGGATGTTTTTGTTCTGAAGATATATGATTGTTCTGGATAGTTTGCAAAATATGAGCATTGTCTAGTTTTAATGGATGATACAACAGATTTTTATGCCATCAACAGAAAAGTCTGTCAAATTGCGTAGATAATTTTTCAGCCAGCCTGTAAAGGAGTTGCTGCTAGGAAATGTTGTAATGTTACTAAAAGAAATAACATGATTTCTACATTTATATCTAAAATTCACTACTTTTTCTGGAATAGTCCATTCTTTAGTGCAAAAGCACCTGTTATTTATGAGAGAAGGGAGTATATCTTACTATAAGCTGAAACTTAAAGTTTTTGTGCCACTTGCTTGGTCTTTAATGCTTCGGATGGTTATCTTATTTTAATGTGCAGCCATGACAAATATTATTGACTCATTTTAATGTTGTTGGTGAATTTCTGTTGTTTTTCATGTTGCTTTCATTAATTAGTCCATTCACTAAGGATCATTCTTGCATGCGCGCACTCACACACACACACCCACACACACAAACACATGATATTAACATTGCTTAGAGTGTTCCTGTAGTTAGTAAGAAGTACATTTTATAATTGTTTATATTATAACCCAGTATGATAGAATGGTTTTGTACTTAGAGGATATACCAAGACCAAAGGTTGAAGGAGCATCTACACAATTTCTCTCATATATTTTGTATTTCTTTCCCATCCCTTCTTGCAGTATTCATATTATTATCATTCATCCATTCTACTCCTAGTGCCTCCGTCTGCATGAAGTATAGTTACTATTGTTA
Source organism: Zootermopsis nevadensis (assembly GCF_000696155.1). Next base: position 545,280 of record NW_019059622.1, read on the forward strand.
TTACTAATACTTTGTAGGAAGTAGCAGTACGGCTGACATAGGCTATCTTCTTTGAACACATTATGTGATGAGAATTATATGATTTGTTCTGCTTAGCACTGCAGAACTAAGCAAACGGCAGCAATGTAAGTAGCAGAAATAATGTTATGACATGATGTTGTCTTGTCTCTGCATGCTGCCTTGAATCTGTGTCCTCCAAAAAGTGTCTTGATATGATTGGTCAAACATCAAGCTTACCATGATAACAAAAAGATAGTTTTATTTTTATATATACTTTTTATATTATTCCTTTAACTTTCCCATCCCAACCCCCCACTAACATTTCCCAAGACCTCCATATTTATAAATATAATAATTAGTTTATAACATCTCTATTTTTAATAAATATTTACAACTACACAACATCGAATATACATTATAATATATTTATTAAGGAGGAATTTTATATTTACTTTAAGATGTCAAGATGCCAGATGCCTGAAATGCACAATATTTTGCTATCTTACTTATTTATATATTATGATATGTTTCCATGCACAAAGTACGTGAGCAACACGTGTCTGCAAAGAACACGGTAAATTAATAAATTAATGTTTAAGAACTAACCATTGTCTCACATTGTGGGAGGTATATTATTACATTATCTTGCCAGGATCATAGACATAGGCCTATTGTATATAGATGTAAAGATAATGATAAAAATAGATTGTGAGGGGTGCGAGTGGAATGGAGCTACAACTAGCTCTATTGCGACCTTCACATCTTCTTCAGCACATTATTTTTTAACAACCATTGAGCAAGAAAAGGGGAGAGAGAGACAGAGACAGAGAGAGCACTACCATGTTGTCACTGTCATGTAGATAAAGATGTGCACTGTCCCCCCACTGATCTGTCTGTCCATCTGTCTCAACTGTCATATTTCTTCTGGGCTGGGTCAGACATCCTGTTAACTTTGCCAAAAAGAAACAAACCTTGAGTGGAGCTCCCAATCTGAATGAATATCCAATGATATACCCCATCTTTTCATCTCTATGAAATGTAGGTGACGTCAGTATAGAAAATATTTTACTTCATTCAGATTTTGTCCAAATAGAAGCAAAGCTTCTGCACTCCTGTATTCAAATGAAGCATGAAGTGGAATTATAGCAGAAACTTCAAAGAACACACTGGCCACCCAATGCCTTTGCAGAGTCTTCAAGTCCCCTTAATGTGCTTGGGAGGAAATCACAAGGTTGTATGCAGTAAGTGTTGCAGCGGCAGAATGGGGATGTATCCAGAAGGTAAACTAGTGAACATCAGCTTCTACAGTCCTGTTGGCATAAATTAAAATAAAATAATTAGCTCGTCAGTTTTAAAAAGAAGTCTGAACATGACTGGACCTCACATATAGGAATGTATTCTACTCAGCTTTTTATTTCATACGAAAAAAATGGTTGGAGGTGCTTTGAGGTTATGTGCAACAATTTTACCCATTAAAACTCTGTTATAAAGAACACAGATATAACGAGTTCTTGGCATTTGCGAGCAAATTAAATTACGGCTTAACATTCCAGTTTCCTAAATTTATATACATGAATCTTCTTGTATGTAACGAACATACTTCACGAATATAACGAGTAAAATTGGTTTCTCCGATTTTTTAACTTTATGAAAACTTTTGTGTTTACGTTTTTTAACGGTGCAGCGCCTGTACCGTTAGGGTTGGGTTTTGTTTTGTTGTGGCTAGCCTGCTGTAAATAGCTTTGTTGGTAACCCATAATCAGCAAAGATTTTACCCTTCAATGACCAACATGTATGTAAACAAGAGAAAGTGTTTGTCAGTGCGTGAAGAAATTGAAATTATTTAGACACATCATAGTAAAATCGATGAAACAGGTTTCGAACCTGAATTACGTTTAAAATAAACAAGGTATTAATTACTAGATGTACACATCATCATTTTAAAATTATTTTTATGCTTTTTTAATGTTCTGTCACTTTTATCAATATTTTCCAGATAAAAATTTAAAATAATAAATTTGATCATAATAGTTATTTATTTAATATCCTAAATTCATACATCATTTGTTGTAATTTGATATGTGCATTAGTATTGTTGAGACTTGAAGGGGAGAGATTGTACTTCATGCTCTGGCCACATATACCCCCAGAAAAATAGTTCAGCTTGGTGGACCACAGAACTATTATGCACATGGTGATAAATATCAGAAGGCTTCTAATTTGGAGGGGACACTCACCTCTCACTGTAGATCCTCCTCACACTTAGGAATGTCAAAGATCTCTGCAAAGAGCGGAGGTAGCCTCAGCTTGGCCCAGTTGAGGCGGAACCAGTCCAAGTGGGCTGTGTGCTTGGCACCCAGGTTTCTCAGCTCCGGCAACTTGACCAGCAGGTTGGGCAACATCTGGGGCTCACTTGCATGATTGCGACTCACCTGGCCAAATCACAGTGTAAATAGGAGGCTAAAATGGCTACCATGAGGGTTGTGTTGAAATTATAGGGAAACCTTTCAGAAGATAGGAACATAGAAGACAAAAAAGGATATGGCAGGATATTAAATTATTGGCTGTATCCTCAATGTTTCACATCATCTCCATGTTTGTAAGTGTTGACTTGCAGACAATATTTCATGCATCATTTGTAGCTATCTTTATGATTGCCATGCCAGATTTCACAGTTTATTAAGTACTGCTGACGTAGAAGATTTCCCCATGACCACCATTGTTAATTTTATTGTTTGTACATTCTCTAAAATTTGCCTTAACCAAAGTTGCATATCTTTCAGTTATTCATTAGTAGACATGATTTTATGAATTGGGATAGAAATTGTTGGTGGGATGATGTGAACATGTTAATGAACCTTCAGATTCCTTAAAATGTTGGGAAATTCTTGAGTGCCTTGGTGAGTGTCAATGTATTAATATGAGCTGTTCTGCATTTTCATCTCTTATTCGTTCTGGACTGAAGAAGTGTTCAGCGTACATAAACTGTTTGCGTATTTTTAAGAACTTCCATCACTAAATCCATTTAATTAAGCCTGTTGATACTGACCTGCACTTTAAGGGCGTCGATGAGCCGATCCTGATGGTGCTCAATAGTCTTGAGGTCCGTAACCCCCGGACGGTCCGCGGTCAGGAGGACGATAGCAGAGAAGAGGCCCAACTCCGTGTCATTTAGTGCAAGTGCGTTTAGCGTAGATGCAAAGTGAAACAGTGATGACACAAACTCTGGCTGCAAGTTGAGAAATAAGGCAGTAAAAGCAAGTGCTCATGTTCATGTAGTGTTCAAAATGGGACATCATATTGGCATATTTAATGAACTTACCATACATTTTTTAATGGTGCAAGGTGGCCTTCAAGTTTTTATAAAAGAATTTGGGAAAATCTGCTTGACCTTGTTATTTTGGCATCTGTTTGTTCACATCAAATAACTAGGCACTGATTGGCCAGAATTAATGGAATTTTGTGTTGTATATCTATAGTGACTGGCTATGGACTGGACGACTGGGGTTCGATCCCCGACGGGGGCAGAGGATTTCTCCTCTAGCCTCTGCATCCAGACCAGCTCTGGGGCCCACCCAGCCTCCTGTCAAATGGGTACCAGTGTCCTTTCCTGAGGTGTAAACTTATTGCTGTAGGATATTATTAAACGTGGTTAGTGTTTGGAGGCAGATAAAAAAAGCGTATTTAATTTTTAATCTTTATCTCCAATTGAACAGAGTCCATGTGTGACGCACTGTGAAACCTCTGTCTGTTCTATTCAGGGATTTATGTGTACATGTCAATAAAACTTGTCTGTAATGTGGTGACGTACATCATACATGAGGTCCATCTGCTGGCGGGTGATGTAGGTGCCATCGGCGAAGGTGAGTGAGGAATCTGATGTAAGTCGTGCCACATGACCCAGCCAGATTTCGAAGAAGCCAACTTTGATGAGGATCAGCTGGTCGTCCTGACTCAGGTCACAGAAACCTACAAGAAGAAGGAGAACCCGTACCCTTCTCTACATGCCCATTTCCTGCAATCATTCCTCTCTGCCCTTCATTTTATAGGATTTCAAGAAAAGACTAGCAAGTGATGGCTTTTCATGCCAAGAGAAAACAAAAGTTATTCATCTGCATGTTCTTCAGTTTCTAAAAACATTTACATTTATTCTACTGAGCTTTATGTCGCTGTATGCCTTGAATGCTGTTGCTCGTCCATTTAATTACTCTCTCCAATGAAAGTAAAGTTTGTTGTTCCTCTGGCTTGCTCTTTCTACTGTGTAGTTTGATGGCATTGCTTCTGTATTTGTCTCAATATGAGCTTGCTACAATTATCAATGACACAGCCTGTATGATGATTTGGTTTTCACATCAGTGGAGACATGAATTTTGGTCTTGCAGGTTGTTACCACTCTTTTCAAGGAACTTTGCTGACCACCTACAATACTACAAGACATCGCAACCCACGCATATAACGTGTAATTTAGTACTAAGAGTTACTTTGTTTGTATTAAATATTATAAGAGTATAATGAAATCTGTGCAGTGTCAAGCCTCATGATTACCAGAAGAATTATCTGACAAATGTATTTTGTATCTCAGGAGCTAACCTGGCACTCTTTTGGCAAACTCGACCACCCTCTGGACGCTCGGAGTGACATGTGTTGCAAACTGCTGCCACAACCATACCCGCTGTTGCTCCAGTGACTCTGCCGTGGAGGATGCTACTTCTGGACCCTCGGGACTTGAGCCCTCTGCTATCGTCGGCTGGAAGGTCAACAGAATTCTTCACAGCACTAGGTAGGATGTGTTACCTCAGAACTCTCTTATCAGAAATCCTCTGGATTGTCATAGTTGATATATTGGTACACTGACTCTTTATTTTGTGAACAGAATCCTTTTCTTCAAAGCCTTTCTGAATATAATAATTCGTTAAACAATTTTATCAAAATATAAAAATAATTGTTATAGATATTGTGACATCAGTTGGTACAGATGCAATTAATGACAAATGTGGCTGTGTGTTTAGTAGGCCATGCACATTGAACAGTATGGAACGAACAGTGGTAGACCAAATAATTTCACGCTGTGTAGAAAGAGGATATACAAAATAAGCTGTGACATTCAACATTAACAAGTGATAGTTTGTGAGATTTCAGACTCTCGCAGCTGTGAGTACGAAGATGGCTGTCTTCTGGATTCTTGCGCGGTGTAGTCTTGCAGAAGATCTCCGACGTTTCGGAGGCGATTGCTGCCTCTATCATCAGGGCGATGATTTCTGTAACTCTTCTACCAGTTTACAATGCGCATAATCATAGGAGACAGCCATCTTCATGCTCGTCGCCGCGAGAAATTCATAAATCTCACAAAACTTTTGCGTAATAAAATTAATGAACATCGTTGTGGATACTGACTGGCCTCGCCTGGAGCTGTTTTCGTACGAGACCGCGGGTCTGCTCCTCGGTGTAGCCGCAGTTGGCGTGGAAGGCCTGTGATACCGTCAGAATTACGTCGTACACCGCCAGGTTCTTGGTCTCTGCGTCTGGTTGCTCTGTATCCGAAGTGGACACTCGTGTCGCAGGGGCAGCTGATTCTTCTCCATTCCGCTCCCTGGACCTCTTGGGGACTCGCCCGTAGCGCACAGCTGTCACAGAGGGTTCACATCTCAAAGGGGTCCAGTTCACACTGGCACGGTGACAAACATGCTATTGAATTTGTAGGACAATAATATCGTAGTCGACATCATAAGCGAATGTTAGGTGCTTGGTCGGTTGGTGATCATTTGCTGTTAAGAGAATTTGGGCTTTGCGAGAAGACAAAGCACGTTCGTCGATAAAGTCGGACACGATTGTCGCATCCTGGCAGGGATCATAAATGTACTGCTTTTTGTAAAAATTCCTAGGTAACATAACAATGAAGTTACACTTTTTCGTAACATTTTTGCCGAATGACACCGACCCTAAAATATAGACGTATTTACGTCAAAAACTTATCATCTCTCAGTGAACGACTTTGTGTTACGATGACTCTCCGGGTATCCTGTTCGAATCGCCATCGGATTCAAGACAATCCATACTGACATTTCGTACGATGGTTTTACTCAGCTCCGCCAAATAAAATCTAAGATGGCGTATAAATTAGGCCAGTTCTTTTTTTTTTCTCTCCAAGTCGTTTCCAGTTGATCATTAACTCATCAAAAAGTCGATTATGAGAATCGATCAATAAATCACTCTCGCAACCTATTCGCTCCCAACCCTCAGAGTATCAACATTTTATAACAGGAATCTGAAACTGACTTCTGTTCTGCTGGATTGTGAACACGATTCATTGGTTCTTAGAGCTGTCGTTGAAATGCTAACAAAAATAAACCTAAAATTCCAGGCTTCTGTCTCCGGTAGCTACCGGAGGCAGAAGCCTATAGGTTAGGTCACGCCATCACTAACACACGTGTCTGTCCGCCCGACCATTGCGTGATTCGCCAAGGCCTGCTATAAACATGGAATCCGTGAAAGTATAAATATTTACTGATGCTTTTTTTTGTCCAATTGTGATTAAGTACAGAGTGTCAGTGGATTAGCGGACAATTTGAAAGGCGTGTAATTATTTGTTCATAACGCATACTTGAAACTTATGCACTACAAAACAGTCACACAACATGAAAGTTTTTCCATGTGTGTTCATGGAAGTGCACACGTAATTTTTTCGTGTGTGTTATAAATAAGTAATTACAAGTCCTTCAAATCTTTCGTTAATTTTTTGGTATTGCACATGCTACAATCATCAAGTAGTATGTTGGACAATTTGAAAATGTATTTTGCTGTAAGGTTTACGTGAATTGTCTATTAAGAAGACTCATCTTGTCTTTTCCTTGTAATTTATTCTTTTAAATCTCGACGTATTAAAAAAAGGAGACGTAGAAATTACAGACATTTTGATAATGTTGACATTTCATTTGTACTCCGTGTATGGTGGACAGTCGAGCGACCATATTTAATTGAAACTTGTTGTATGGTTCAAGAGATAGCGCATTAAGAAAAACGTGGCCTCCGCATTGTACGTTGACTTTAAACGCTTCATGGAAAGAGCAGATTCTTATTTTGTCTTCAGGCATCCACAGATTCCTTTCGGCTGCTGTTTCATCAAAATATCACAGTAAAAACTGAAGATGGCTGTCTTCTGGGTTGTAGCACCGTTTAGTCTGACAGAAATTTTCCGACGTTTGAGAGGTGCTTGCTGCCTCAATCATCAGGGTGGTCTTATTGCAAGTGGCTCTGAAACGTCGGTAAACTACCCAGAGTAAACTACGCTATATCTCAGCAGACAGTCATCTTCAGACTCGAAGCCGTGAGAACCTCAAATATTACATAGTAAAATTTATTTCCACTTATAGAATGTGTGTACTAGATCAGTGGTATTCAACCTGGGGTACGCGTACCCCCGGGGGTACGCGAAGACATCTTAGGGGGTACGTGAAATTTAAAAAAAAAAAAATTTATGATAAACACTGAATAATCAGTGATGTAATTTATTTAATTTATTTTAGATGTAGATTATATACTATGTATAACTTGAATTATACACCAACAACTTTGGGAGGTACAAAGTTGAAGAGAAATTATATCTGTTTTTTTTTTTATTATTAGTGTTCTGTCTGACGACAGGTCCATATGAACGGGATCCTTCATCCTTTTCTCGGACTGGGCCCTGTTCTACACCAACAACTTTGGGAGGTACAAAGTTGAAGAGAAATTATATCTGGGGGTACGTGAACAAAAAAGGTTGAATACCACTGACCTAGATCATGGGTAGAGTGACACTAGCATCCCATAAAGTGTTATTCATGTAAAGAACGCCTAAGAAAAACAGACCATAGCATTATGCTTTATTTTCGCATTGGTAGGTTAGAATCAGAATTTTTTTTAAATTGCCTTGTTAATTACGGAACGCTAAAGAGCTTTTCATGTCTTCTGTAAGCGTTGATGATACAAATACGGTATCTTATGTCGAAATTATTTTAGATGCTTAAAATCAATTTTTAATTAATACTCACAGTCGCGAGACATTCCAACGGCGAGGCATTTCTTGAAGCGGCAATACTGACACCTGTTTCTGTTCAGCCGGATCACAAGACACTTCCCGTCCCGCAAACACCGATACTCGATCTGCTTCTGGATGCTCCGTCGAAAGAAACCCTTGAACAGAACGCATTCGGCACTGTCACGTGGCGCTTTTAACAAAAATTATTAGAGTCCACTGAGATGTGATGTTCTCACGCCAGTGAAAATGAAATTATTGGCCTTCTGGGTTGAAATGCCTTGTGGACCTCTGGGTAAGTGACAATGTTTCGGAGAAACGTAATGTCTTTATCTTCAGGGCTGAAGGAGAAGACATTTCGTGTCTCGAAACGTTGGTATCTGCCTTCAGGGAGAGACGATAAAAATTTGAACGTGTTTCCTGGGACTTAGGCTCGTCCAATTCAAAGTACGGCTTTTGCGAACATGGAATGAAACTTCAGATAATTTATTTTACATCTTAGCGAGTATTAACTTCTCATGTACTATGCCCCATGGATTTAATCTCTATAACGAGGTGCATAAAATGAACCCATGCCGGGATCTGTCCACACACAATATATCCTATCGCCAAAGTTTCTGTAACGTTTCCATAAAATCCGATTATCTGTTGTAGTACGTCGCCAGAATTTGTTAGCCAATTTAATTTTGTTTCTTATGGGTCCAATATGGCAAAGATCAAGTCGAATCTTATCGGTTTTCTCGGAAAACGGCTTATTGTACAGGAATGAGGTCACAATATGAAATACAGAACAATATCTACTACATGAGAATTGATATTCGCGCGGCGACGGATATAAAAATGGCCGCCTTCTGCGATATAGTACCCTGATGATGGATCAGTCACTATCTACCAGACTACGCGGCGTTACATCTCAGAAGACGGTGATCTTCAGGGTCTACGACATTGATTTGAACATCCTTCCACGAACACGGAGGCATTTTCATCTGCAATGAAGAACGTCATCTTTCTGCATCAACAGGGACCACCGCGTGTTGCAGTGAAGTAGCGCGTTGACTTATGCACTTGGTGCAGATTCGCATGAGCGGACCCTCCCCGCACGCTCGTCGCATGCAGATCGGTTTCGTGCGGTTGAGGACGGAAGTGAATTTGCTCTAACAAGTGTGAATTCAGTCTCCCTCCTTCGAGATCCCGTTATAAACTGAGTTATTCTATCTCTCACTGCAATTCCATCCCCACCTCCTTGCGTGCATCCCAGCGGGACAGCACGCATCGCTCCTCATGGTAGTGCAACTAATCAGTGTTCCACGTCAGCGAGACTGCTGCAGACGAGTAAAGCGTGTCTTTTGTAGGGGCACTCTTGATACAATGAGCCAAGTGCCATTCACAATTGCCATATAATGAATCAACTAATCGCCCTGATGATGGAGGCAGCGAACACATTTGAAACGTATGTAAACTTCTACCGGACTACACGGCGCAATAATGCGGAAGACAGCCATCTTCATACTCGGTCGCTACAAGAATGTCACAGAGGAACTTGCGATGAGCTAGGCATGTAGCTCGGATGAGCTAAGAAATGCATAAAATTTTTTTGGGATGAACAGATGGAGGGCGACATGAACGTACATCCTTAACGGAGTGGGTTGGAGATGGACCTTACATACTAGAACAGTAAAAGTTAGTTTCAGAACTGAAGATGGCAGATGTTCCTCCGAAACGCTGGTTACAACCGAGAAGACCCCGATCTCGAGACGCTTGCTGTCACGTACCTTGCATCCTTCGCAGGACGTGACGCCGTAGTGGTATCCTGACGCCTTGTCGCCGCACACTTTGCATGGGACAAAGGACTTGGTCGGCGTCGAGCTGTTGGAGTCAGCCGCTGCGTAGTGTTGCTCTGTAAATGCACAGAAAAAAAAGCCTTCGTGAGCGATCTGAAACTGTTCACGAGACAATGCGATTTGTCCTTAAGCACGACACGAGATTCATAATTCTGCGTGAACCACATGCACTTCGTTGTTATAGACACTTCTAGCATAATTCTGCTGCACGTAAGACAGTGTATCTGGAAAAGCGCCTGGAAATTATTTAATAGCATTCGCCCATATTCTGAAATAATCTGCGTTTCTTCGGAAGAAATTAAGATGCCTGAACATTCGG
>NW_019059623.1:0-19395 GCF_000696155.1 Zootermopsis nevadensis
TTGATGACAGTAAATTTATAGGTATTCGTTCATGAAGGGTGCATTTTGATGTGTAAACAATTCAATAAATCAATTTCAATTTTTGTCTGTACCGGCCTAATTTAACTGCGTAGAGCAGATTACTTCGTAAGAAGCTAATAGTCGCGCACCTAGTCAAAAATGTCATTTAATTCTGTGGAACCCATACTTTCACAAAATGCCTGCCCCCAGACTCTGCCCTGAGCCAGATGAACCCAGTTCATATCTTTACTTGTTTCTTTTAAGATCCATTTTTAGTGTCAGTACACCAGTGCGTCTTAATTTACACGAAGCTGAAGTCAAATTTCATGAATTTCTCTAAAGTGGTTTTGTGCTTGGCATGAAATTCGGTGCTTTCTAAGACATAGCTTTGTGTTAATTTGAAACATAGTTGGCATGTCTGTGTCCTGATATTTAACGAAACGGGGGACATACATTACGTCTGTGTGTAATATAACATTTGTGGCGTTCATTAGTTTTAGAAAGAATGGAATTGTAACTGCAACAAATGTATAAAAACCAATGAATTCACATAGGATGACTGTGTAAAATTTGTGTTAAATTACACTCTTGTTATTAACATTTCATGGAGTATGTGACAGTTTTTTCTGTTGACATGTTGTCAGAGTTCAGAATTATGAAGTTGGAGTAGGTACCATTTGAAAGTCACGAGCCCGTGTTCTCAGCGTACCACAGTTTGCAACCCACTGACTGCCACCTCAGTGCTTTCTGACTGGTGATGGGTCAGTCCACATGGTCTTCAAATTTCCCAGCGCTTCGTGTGGCAGCTGTAGCCATCATAAAGAAACAGTTGCTATAGGGAGGGTGATGGTTGTCAGTGCAGTGATGAAGTTGGCAAATGTTGAGCGGGAAGCTATGAATGTGGCTTGATTATGTAGCTGGTCGCCTTTTAACAAGATTCTAATTATCTTCACCTGGTAGGAATTGAGGGGGTATAAACTAGGGAGGCGATGAAAAATACATACATGTTAATGTCTGCACCAGTTAATATGACAGACCTTGTTCCACTTATGAGTTAAATGTGTGGAAGTAGCAAGCTGTCATTACTACATGCCACTCATGTGACTTGCAAAGAATTTTTGTGATTAAGTTTCACGATCCACATCAAGACGTTGCGAGATGTGTTCATGTTTTATTATAAAGCATCTTCGACTAAGGAATGGAACGTACACTGTTATATTCTCTCCTTATTAAAAAAACATGGAACTAAATAATTTTTGCAATTATTTCTTGAAGCTTTTAAGGTACAAAATGTGATAAAACCTTTACTGAGGACCAGCAGATTTAATTCGAAGCAAATGTCCAACGTTTAGAAACCCTCTCTTTCTACATATTTCAGGAATCTAGTTCACCATTAGTAATACTTCCGTCCTGTTTGATAATATATAACCTCAGTATATGAAACAGAGTCTTCAAACAGCTACGGAATCGGGAATCAGAATTCGAATCAAGAACGGCTAATACAAAATATAAGCTAACTTTTCGCTTCTGACTTAATGATATTGCGTCATTTATATAGGCCTGTAGGTCTACACTCGACAAACCCTGAGCAGTCAGTCAGTCAGTCAGTCAGTCATTAATCTACCGCTTGTGAAATACGTGTTGATTTAGTCAGCCGCTTTGGGATCAAAACACCCGTTCATGTCACGTTGAAATCAATAAATCATTTTCGATTTACAAATAGTATATAAATTGGTACTTGTGTCTTTATTCAGGAAACGTGTTCCGCTTATTACCGGTGTATTTTTTTTATTACCATTTTGTTGTACTGCGTATCAAGCAAGCTGATCTCGATATAATAGGAAATAATTGGATTAATTCTTTTGAATTGAGTGATAGAACCATGAATTCATTCCCTAACGAATATTATTCTGTGCAAAGCTCTCGAACAAGCTTCGTTCCCGTTCAAATGAACATGAATGTATTTATTGCTGACTACGCCATACATCTGTCACGAAGGCTGAAAGACGGATTTCAGAACCAATAATAATAATTACGGCATATGTCTGAGAGGAAGTGACGTCATGAAACACTGACTGTAAGAGAGACCATAGGAAGGCCTTATGGTTTTGTTTGGAATTTATGTTAGAAGCAGCGGGATCAGTTTTAGGGAAGTGTCATGAGTAATAACCCGTGTTGAACATTTATACCTTAACACATGAATGATGACTGTGGAGGGTGTGCAGTGTACTTTTCTGGTAATCATTGAGAGGTTAGGATCTGATGACGAGCTGGTGTGAACGTGGCAATGAATTTTTGGACTTTATACAAGGCAGAGAATATCTTGACCAGCTCAGCGACTGTCAACTTCAAGAAGGACTTTGCTTAGTATTATTATGTAAAATCAATTTTTTTTTGTTACTGTGATGTGTTATAGACGTATGTTTCATTAATAAATGAGAAACTAACTCGGATCCGTGATGTGGGAGGCCAAGCGTCTCTGAATTGGATGTCGTACTAATGTATTTTAGATGTTACTAAATGGCCCAGACTCCAATGCTGTATGCAAAATAGTCACAATATTTAATCCTTTGTACCGTACGTCGCAGTCACTCTGTACTGTCTTACCGGTTGAAATCAAAGAGTATAAAATTTCTTGTCTGACGGCAATGCTGATTCTTGTTACGTAATTTTAATTACAGAAGAAGTAACAGTATTTTTGCGAAACTTCAAATTTCGGTCACATTAACCCACTTCTTGTGTTAGGGATTTGGCATTTCAGTTAATATTATTCCCTGATGCGTGCTGGTATCCTTCCGTTACTTCCGCCATTTACGTTTTTTTTTTGTTAATCGCAGGAGAAACACATGCGACTGCCATTTCATTTTTCTTGAATTAATTCGAATAAGAACCATGAACTGCAATTGGCTTCCAACATTTAGACGTATTTAGTTGTCACAACGTCCGTACCGCGTATTAGGGTTTGCGTAATCTCATGTTCTCAGTAACCTCTGCAGCAAAGTGATACTCAAAGAGTAAACTTTTGTACGTATTTGTTCCTGCAGTTTAAATAGTAAGCATAATAATGAATATACTTCACGTAGTTTTATCCCACACGTTGGAGATCACACGAAAATGTATTCATTGTATAAAGGACTTTGAAATCCCTGTGGCAATAATAACCGCAGAGCTGAATGATTCTATACTTTGTGGTGATGTGTAAAGAACTACAAATTTTAGTCGTGTATTTTATAACTGTGACAAATGTGTAGTACAGTAAATGTATGTGGAAATTTCAAACCTGGGGCACAACAAATCACTCCCAAGCACACAGCGATGACTGGGGGATGGTCTTGAAATGTAGTTTCGATCTTGTTGTTGCATTAAGGAAATCATTCCCTTCTTCAAATGGATTATGTTTGTTCGTTGAAATATAGAAGTGTATACAAGACGAAGACATTTGCATGCAAATAGAATAGCTTACATTTCAAAAGAGATGCATTGCAGTTTTAAGAGCAAGATCATATTATACAAGCTAGTAATGACACTGTGGCTTGCAAGACAAATATCTGAACATTTGCAGCAGAAAATCTTACGTTACAGATTAATATCAATAACAACAACAACTCCATGGAGCAAAGTCCTTCTTGAGAAGTTGATAGTTGCTCAACTAGACAAGAACTAGTCCATCTTTTATGTAAACCAGAATGTTCATTACTGTGCAAAAAAATTAATATAGATCCTTGTTAATAAGTTCTAGTCAGGATTTGCGGTTAACACGGCGGTAAGTACTAAGATGGACGTCCTCTGGGTTGATGGTAAACTTCTATCAGACTACACGTCGTTGCAACCCAGACGACAGCCATCTAAGTTCAATTCAGTTCACAATTTAAAATTCTGTTTGTTTAATATGCATTCTAATCTCTCTCCTAGGCCTGAATCCTTTGAGTAATGTGATCCCTTAAGATGTTATTTCTATTATGTTATATTCCATTTATCATCCTGCCTAAGCGTGGTACATGTGCAGATTGCCTCGTCCTTTTACATTCGTTATGTAATTTCACTACATCACTGTTTGGTACATATTTTTTCAGACTGCTTCTATGAAATGTTAAATACGTCATGTTCAGTTGGTAGCACTGTGCTGGTAGTTAGGAATTGGCAAGAGTTTCACTGCAGAAAACATGGCCGTCATTATTTCCCTTAATATAGCTATGACAATGCGTCAGACATTTGATTCATGCTTGTGTTAAGGCCTTCATGAGAAATATGAAAGAAATGTACGTGCATATACTACGCTGTAGCTTCCTCAGGTAGAGTGCTATGCTGTGTCTCCTTCATTCTCGCGATCTCTGGATTTCAGTCTCTCAAGCGAACTCCATTTGAATGCAATGCCTCGACCCCCCACGTGTTGAATTACTCTCATACTGAAGAATCCCATGGTACAGCTTTTCGCAGGTACAGATGCTAAGGCGTCTTAAACACTGAGAATATCGTTGAAAGTGTAGAATCTAACATAAGTGAACCTTAATCGAAATCACTTGGGATATATTTGTATTAATAACATCACTGATAAAATATTTAGAACTAATTAAGCTGGTCTGTTCTTGTATTGGTTGAAGACGTGTAGCTGAATAGGTTGTGGAGGATCAAATGATACTATGAATGCGAGTATGGAATGTGGACGGAAGTGGTAGTGGCCTATTTTAATGTGCCCTTCGAAGAATTTTTTTAATGGACTGACGAAATATACCTGAAAGCTCAGTCAGAAAACTCTGTAATTAGATTCGATTTTGGGTCTTCCCGAATGTGACGCAGAATTGCTACTCTCTTTCGAAATTCGAAAACAAAGCTCGTTGCAGAGGGAGGAAGACTGATTTCTGCAACATTACTGGCTAGGCATATTTGAATTAGAGAAGTTGCGTTACGTTTTATATCTTGCTTGGAAGGAGAAAAACAAAAATACTACACAATTTCGATGGGGAAACCTTTACGGAGGGAGTCAATTTCAAGATTGAGAGTGAGGACTAAAGCTGTTCCGGTGGATCTTGGGCAAATACGTTGTGAGAATGTGAGAACTGGATTGGAGAGGCTGTGAATGGCTTTTGTGTGAGTGCTGTTTAACTTCTGGGTCCCGGTATAAGAAAGAATTAGTATTTTACAGAACAGTGACACCACTCGGTTTAAAATTAAATAATTCTGCTATTTCCAATTGAGAATATCGAACTGTTCCTGTTGTTCCTCAGAATAAACACCGATTATTTATCTGAACAGCATTAAACAAGTGATCCTTCTCAGAAGCGTTGTGTTTTCTTTCAGGAAGAAACTGATTCTTTAAATATAATTTGTGTAAACTTTGTGCTTCAAAGGGTTAACTGATTATAAATTAGGATAATTAATGCTGTCTCATAGAACGTCATATAACGTCTTACCTTAGAAATATTTCAATCTGTTTTAGAAAATGCTACGAAAAAATAAGTATTGTATGTAAATATAAATCCTTATTTCTGTAACGAAATACAACCAAATACAAGTGGAGTCTGAATTCAAGACCAAATTCTTTATCACTACTGATTTACGGTTTGTTGGTATTTGTTATCGGAATTTGAATTGAATGGATCACATGAGGGTTATGGATAGGCGATAAACCGATCAAGTCACTAATAATGTTTGTAATTTCTCTCTGAAACACTTGACAAGGCAAAGCGCTGACGTTCCATATCTGTATTCAGTTCAATCTTGGCTAGATTGCTGTATATCCTCACTCAATATTTCGTGTTTTTCTCGGTGTTTCCAAGCGAATCTTGGGACTGCGTCTTGAAATATACTACAGTTGCCTCCTTCCAAATCTCTAGATGTCATTCCTAATAGTCCACCTGTCTCATGCGAAATCTGCAATTGGAAAATATGTATTGTCGTAATTTTTTACGAGATAAACTTGAGAATAAATTCATGTAACTGCCATAGTCAACATAATAGTTTTTTTTACAAGATTCGCCCCATTAGCACCCCCTATAACTGCTTAAGATTTCTGCATGTACAGGTAATGTTACCTTCTTTCATACTTGTTGAATATTACGTAGATGAATGTGGAAATAATTTGTTCTGCAACAGAGGTATCACACATTAAAAATTCGCTGTGATTTGCATCGATTTTATTTTAAAATCTTCTAATAGCTCTTATATCGATTCTATTGAAAGGACGCTTGAAGAGTAGGCCTATATCCAATAATAATCTGACTCACTCATAAATTTCCATTAAAACCAACTGAAATCTTTATGAGTTCGGAAGCATGAGAAATAGACACGGACGTCGTGGACGGATGCACAGCGTGAGTCTCTTAACGGGATTCCTCTGGCGTGATTAATATGCGACTGAACCTACAGTAGAATGACCACACTAGTTCTTTGACATTTATTAAGAGGTGTGTGAATGGAATGATTTTGAGTACTTTACTGCAATTTTATTCCTGCAGTATGTTCGCTGATTTGCAGTACAGGAATGAACTGATGGAAATGGAGGTGGAACATTATCTTGAACTCCTGCTACCACACGCACGCACACACACAAACACACACGAAAGAGCATCATATACTCATTTTCATAACCATTGGGCAACTCTTGGAAAACTCTTAATGGACGATTCCTTTTTCTGCCTTTTTATATTCAACGTTCCCCCGAGTGTTAAGACACTGTGAGATTTATAACAGACATAACTCTCTCTTCTTACGGGAGGTGGAAGTAGGTCCTGACGGCATATACATTGTCTCTAAGACGGAAAAATACAAAGGACTTTGGGGGGAATGGATGATCAGAGTTAGGGAAAGTATAAGCGAAGTGCTGCTTCTGCTCCTCTGCTAGAAAGAAAGGCCATCATACATTCAAACCCAGAAAAGGGGTGCAAAATAAATGAAAATATGGTGAATGTGGAGAACGAATGAATGGAATGAGGAACGACCCATTTCATATACTTTTTTTTTTAAATTGATGCAACGTCTTCAAAAACTGTATTCACTTTTTTTCTCATCAAAATTTTGTAAGAAACGTTCATACAAGTATTTTATGAATTTGTTCTTATGTAAAATTTAACTGCTTTCAGCACAACTCAGTTTAACTGTCACGTAAAGTTTGTTATTAAAGTCGCGTTACCACCAGGAAATGTTTTGATTGAATACTTGTAACAACATCAATACATCCTTAAGGATAGGAAAGCGACTAAAATTTTATTAAGCCACGGAAATCTGGATGTTAAAACAAGGACAAGAAACCTAGGCTTCATATATAGATAAGTCAAAAGTACTTTACACTTTTTATTAAGGCTTGTAAAAGGTTGCTGTTATGTTAGAACTAACTAATATTTTGTGATAAATAACAACCCCAAGGTTTAAATACGTCTGTTTCCATGGGGTCCGGAGAAAACTCGTTCTCACTTACATTAAATTACTATTTCAGTCTATACAAGAATTTAGATGTGTACTAATTATGTATTAAGTATGACCGCAACATATTTCGTTCTCAAACGACATCAAAAAATGGCATACAGTTATGATAAGGAGTTAACAATTCAAGTATATGACTACTTTAAATTTATTGTAAAATATTAAAATAAAACATATTAAAATTATAAAATAAATTATACTCTAAATTATATAGGTACTGCACCTATGAGAGTCCTGTTAAGTGTAGTTTACATTATTCTATGGATGTGGCAATAAGCTCTAGGTTACATCTTATAGTGATAAATGATATGTTCTCGTATTCTGATTTTTAATATCCTGAATGTCGAAGCCTGTAAAGTAATTATTAATATTTACAATATTATTTCAAGATCATTCTTAATTGTTCATTGGTTTTCTTGCTCACATTTATTACCATGCCTCGTAGAACACCCACTGTCAACAAAGTTATTGCGCTATTGGTACACAAAATGTTTTCTAGGACGTTTCCTATCGAAACCTGTACGAACATTTCTCTGAACTTCTTTTTCAGACCAAAACGATCTGAGCCTTCGTGTCTGTTTTCACTGCAGGATCGTCAGAGATAGCAAAGTTAAACCCTCAAAACAAATGTGAGAGAAACTTGAGGTATAAATGTATAAATTTTTGCACTGGACTACAGTTTACACACTTACAGGTTTCGAAAATTGTGACGCTACTTTTGACTTATCCTGTATAGCTGAGAGAAGGAAGATTGGGATACAAAATTTAAGACGTGATTCTGGTCTTTATGCCTATGTACATAGTGAGCTTGATTTTTTTAAAATAGAAAGCACGAATTTTGGAACAATGTGATTAATGGTAGACATGTGCTCTGCGGATGAACACAAACAGGATTCCATTATTATGACTGTATACCGGTTGGCCACAGACTTGTAGGCGTCCTGTAAGAAGATTCCTAACAGGCAAATTCGGTGATTACAAGAGCGAATTCTCATGCTTTATGCTCGTTTTATTAATGTGGTATGAATGCGTGGAGTGTTTTAATTTGTACTTTCTACAGCCAAAGGACGACTAATAGAATACAATGCATGTTCTGAGGTTTTTCCTGCTTCTGACTAAGTAACGGCTCCCACAGTCTGAAAAGCACTGCTCTATTATATTTTGATTAATTAACTTCACATGACTTTTAATTTTGCAGGTGAGTTGGTCCATTCATCCAATATGTTTTGAACCGAGAAAGCCAAAGTTTCGCGTATAGTCATTACTGGTAAGTACGGTTTCCTCTGATATTTATATTAACCTTGTGAGTGTTGTCACTGCTTGCAACACTACTAGGTGTTTAGAAATGTGTTTAAACCCTTTCGGTTGTACATTACATAAGGGTTTTCTGTTATCATTCTCCCCGGAACCTGCAGGACACATGTTCTACACATTAAACCTATTTTGTAGGGCCTCTTGAATTTCTTGGAAGGTGGTCCTACACGTCACGAGAAAACATCTAGTCAGAGACATTAGTTTAATTAAATTTAGTCTACTGTCTAGTGAAAAAACGCCTAATCAGACATATTTTAATATACTCTGTTGTCTAATGTGCAAAAATTCAGTCAGATACATTAGTAAAAGATGGCTGTCTTCTGTGTTGCTAAGCCGCGTTGTCCGGTAGAAATTTTCCAACGTTTCAGAAGTATTTGCAGCCTCCATCATCAGGACGATGAATTATGATCTCCCAGATGATGGAGACAGTAAGGACCTCTGAAAAGTCGATGCACTTCTATCACACCACTCGGCGCTATAACCCATAAGACAGACATCTTAGGACTCACCGCTGTGAAAACCTCAAATCCTACTTTGAGACAAAGGTAATTTATTAAAGAATACGCTAATGTCTGTGTAAAAACAAATAGTCAAAGACATACGTAGTTTATGTATATGTAGTTTATTGAGTGGTCTTTTCCGTTGTTCATACAAAGGAGTGTCGAATAATAATGTGGTTAATACATAATAAGTTGGAAGGAAGTAGCCGTGACCTAATTTAAAGTGCTACTCTTGCATGTGCTTTGGGGCACAGAAGAAAGCACAGAAACTTCAATCCGTACAGCTGATCTGTGGGCCAAGGTTTGGATCAAGAACATCCCGAATACGTAGCAAGATTACTAACGACTCGACCGCGGCAGCCGGTGATAGGCATGCAGGTAGTGATTTAGCAGGCATAAATTTCTTACCACTACGTTTTCAAGCTCAAAATTACGGCTTACAATCCTCAAGGCCCATATTTTAGTATTTTATTAAAGCTAAATATTTGGAAATGAACTGAAGAAGATATGCGTGCGAATTTATTTTCTTTGTAGCTTTATATTTAGGCTAATTACAGACACTAAGGAGCATAAATTACTCTGGAATAATGTTTAATTTATACTCGTGTTTAAATCGGTAACCGTATGAAGTTAGACCAAGTACGTAACAGTTTATAGCTTCAATATTTAACTAAAATAAGTACCAAATATTTCTGTTTGTTTTCGTTATCTTTTTTTTTAGTAACATATAATATCGTAGGAAATATTGACTCGGTATTCTTAGTAAAATATGTTACTGAGTGCTCTTGATTCAGTATCATGTACTCTCTAGTGCCCAGAAGAAATTTAATATTTATTTCTGAGAGAACGGACTTTCAGAAACGTTGTGTACTACCTGCCTGCCTGCCTGCCCCTTTCTTGAATTCAAACGTCGCTAGTCCTAAAAAGAGGGCATAGCCAATTCTTGACATTGATTCGTATAGGGTCTACTTGTCATCGAGTTTTTGAAGATGGATGCGTAGGATGATCTCATAGGAGTCTTTTCATAGCGCTTTGAAATCAAAGATGTGTAAATATTGGGGAAAGGTAGGATGCAGGCGGAAGGTTTCGTCATGAGGACGTATACGTACCCCAGCTGATCGTAAGATAGACTTCTACAACCACCCTGTATACAAATGACAGAAAAAAGCAACATCCCCGTGCTAGGGCGTCCTATCTTATCCTCATCCCCACCTCCACACTTCTCTTGTTCTGGATCCTTACAGCCTCTCATACTTCTACAAGGCCTTTTCCGCCAATAGCAAGACTTCAAAATATTTCGTCCTTTCTGCCACTTGTTCACTCTCGCTCCCCCCTTCTGTCTCTGTCTAGAAACTGCCTTTTGAAAATCTTCTGAATAAGGGTAAATTGTAGCCACAATACTGTCTTTTCAAAATGTCACTGAATAGCGTTAATTTTGAGCAGAATAGGGAAATGTCGAGAGAGAAAAAAAGTCTCCTGCACGCTAGGAACTGGTTGACGGGAGCTGCAAATCCTGTCGGGACGAGGCCCTATCCGAGTCACACATACACACTAAAAGACTAGTTTATTCCACTGTATTGATGTAAACAAACTTTCTGTCCTTTGGATGCCGTGAAAGGATATGCAAACTCGTGCACCCATCCTACTCACTGAAGAGGAACCTGAAGAAAGCTACTTTGGTCTTTCCTCTCTTCCGTCTCAGGCTCTGTATACGGTGGGTTAGTTCAGTTTTCGTCCTTATTGTTAAACAAATGTAGAAGGGTTTGTGGTACGTTCTTGTTGCGAAGGAATGTCTCTAAGGCTAATTGGTACCCTGCCGCATAATTAGCCTTACAACCCGATGACTGTCTAGTAGTAGTTTAATATCAATTTAAGGCAACTTCTAGGAGTGTGACCTGTCAGAAGTTTTATGAGTGGTTACTTCCTGAAAGAGTCACCTAGTAACGCAGACTATTAAAAATTGTCGAAATTAGGTTACACTGTTTTGTTGTGTTTTTGTTTGTGGCTTCAAAGGGATAAACTTTTTCTATCCCTTTGAAGCCGAAGCTGATCTAAAGGGCTTTTAAAACCTCAGTCCCTGCCCCAAAGAATATGGCACGCGTCTGCATTACAAGGATCAACTGGTTATCGCTGTTTAATTAAATAACTTCTGTTTCTTCTGAAAATCATATGGAACCCATAAAATAAATTCTGTCGACAGATTTTCTGATTGTTGAACAGATGGCCGATGTAGTTAGGTCACTGAGAGAAACATGTAAGGAATGATGAGCTTATCGCGGAACTTTATAATAAAATTGAAATTAAGCTTTTTATAACTTGTGAAGTTTGCGATGGCAAATTAATCTTACACGTACGTTGTCCAGTGGAGCAATAATATAGCTTAACTCCATTCAATCTACGAATCTGTATGTCTTTGAAAGACACAATGTTGGACCACTTCATCAGAAGTCAATCGATATTGGTGATCCAGTTTATTAGTAGCTTTCCTTGCTAGGATGTAAGGTGAACACTAATAAAATTTATACCTTTAAAAGCTACTTCTATTGATCGGTTTGGTGGTTAATTAAACGAATCTTGTATTCGGTGAAATGTTTGTCAGCTGGAGAAGTTAAGAATCTAGACCTGTAGTGATTTACTTGTAAAAAAGAGTTTCAAGAAACTTCGTGAAAATCAGACTGGAAAATTTGAAATGGGATCTGAGATCCCAGAAACCGATTTCCTATATGCATTCACACAAACTTCGAGTTATTTGCTGCTTTCTAAGCTAAACTCTTTCCTGTTTGTAATGAATTTTACCATTGTTCTACATGGCTGTGTAACATATCTTTAACGGAAGAACGTAGACTACTGGTATTTAAATTAAATTACGTGGATCTGAGTGAGGTGCTTCAATACAGTACATTACATAAAGAAAAACTTCATGGTTTTTGTATGTTACGGAATATTATTAGAATGGTAAAACTAAGGAATATTTCGCGTCGACTTAATGAAGTTTTCTCATGTACGACAAAAATTGATATTTAACTTAATTCCGACACGATTGATCGCCTGAGATGTCTTGATTTAAATTAAGGAAGTTGTAAGAGGCTGAACTTATGTGTAGCTTGGCTAGGAGAATAATAAATGCATACAGAAATTATGTCGCGGTAGACTATCGGAAAGCATTCTCTTTGAAGACCGAAAAGAAGATGTGTGGATAACATTAAGATGGATCTTAAATAACGTATTTGTGAGGGCAGAGGGTTAATTTATGTGGCTCAGGATGCTGTTTTTTTAGTAGTGTTGAACCGTCGGGGTTTTGGTATTAGGGACTTAAAAAATCGGCTCGCGAAAATTTGTTATGAAATGTAAAATTTGTTCCATGTTTCGAGGATATAATAGCGTTTACAGTATCCCATGGTACAAAATTTGTCTGTTGTTACTACATGGGTGCGTGGCGTGTTGCAGCGGCTGGCTGTGAAGGCGGGGAGGCGTATGTTGCTTCCTGTGTAATCGTTCCGCTAATATGACGGCTCGGGTTTGTTTCAATGTGAAATGGCTTCGGTGTGAACTCAGGTTTCAATGCGAACGTTCACCATCTGTTGACACTTCCTTCCCTCACAGTTGTTGGCATTTTATTAAGAGACAGTTGTGTATTGTTCTTTCCGGTGTGTAGACCTCGATTTACAGCTAAAGATAATTCTCAAACTGTTGATTTATATTACGTTGTCTGTCCCGTGAATTGTTAAATGAGTCTCCTGTATCACTAGTGCACGGGAACAAATCGAGCAGTCAGCATTGTAGGCTTGTAGAATATTCTTCTCGGGTGGTCTACCAGGTCTCGTGGTCGAAATTTATCTATGCTTCATTACTTCAATGTAGCCGAAAGTCGCTCTAGAGTGATTGTCACATCTATTTTGTATTCGGGAGGTGCCGAGTTCGAATCTCGGCATGGATATCGAATATCCAAAAAAATATTCCACGTAGGAAATTATAAAGAGCAGTTTCGTCATAAATTGCTATTCTCTGATCATAAGATTTGATCACATCTGCAGTTTTACCTTGAAATTTTGATAAGGTATTTTGTCAATTGTGCTATTAAATATTTATTTTATTTAGCACTAGGAATTTTCATTTGGGTGCTTAAAGGTCCCTCTTCCGGTGGATTACAATCGTCTTTATATGTAGTGTTTTTAGGATTACTGTGGGTAGAATAAAGCAGGTGCTGTGACTAGTGTCTGAAGAGTAAATAGAGATGAGAAAAGCACATTTAATGGTCAATGCAGTGCTAATAGGAGACCAGATAATACACTGTCTACATAAGTATGAAATTGATGCAGATCGCAATCCAAGTTACAGACGTAAATTAGCATATCAGCATAAACCGATGGAGTATACCTCTTGAAGAGGTAAAGAGCTATGAAATAACACGTCACTGGCGAAAGAAACCCGAATTATTATGTGGCATATCAGCATAAACCGATGGAGTATGCCTCTTGAAGAGGTAAGGAGCTATGAAATAACACGTCGCTGGCGAAAGAAACCCGAATTATTATGTGAAGAATTTATAAGGTCAGCAGCTGGTGAAAACACGATGGACCCTGTCATTAATGAAGACTCAGCCTTGAATTAGAGTTTATTTAACTTCGTGCATGGAACATTAATTGCCAGAGGTCACTGTGAGGTTATGTTCTGAGAGGGATGAATGTCGCAAAGTACCCAATGAAAGACAAGAAGGCTGATTATTTGCTGTGGGCAAGAATTTATTTAATAGTAGATGACAGGAATATTATTTGCCATGTTTATCGACGGTAACACCAAAATATATAGCCACGGTGGTCTAGCGGTTAGAACGCTGGCCTTGTAATCCTGGGGTATCGGGTTCGATTCCCGGCGGTGCCCGAATTTATAACTTGTGTAGGGCAAGGCCGTGGTCTAGTCAACACGGAGTTTTCCTCCGGGGGCTTCCCCGGTTTCTCCGTGGCATCCCAACAATTACTCCATTCACACACAGAAGAAGGCAATGGCAAACCACTTCTGGATCATCTGCCAAGAACGTATATGAACAGGTCCCAGTCCGAGAAAAGGATGGAAGGATCCTGTTCATATGGACCTGTCGTCAGACAGAACACTAAATAAAATAATAAAATAAATAACACCAAAATGCTCCTGGAGACAGTATACCATTTGTGTAGCCGTGGAAACTGTGAGGGCGATACAGTGGCTCTAAGTTGAGAAGATATCATACACTTCCACTATTTTCATGTCAATACAACAATTAAACAGGACATAACATGAAGATAGAGTACTCTGTCACAGGCTATTTCGGATATAATATTGATTTAATAAATGTAGGATATTAACGACGTTGAAATTATGAAATAGTATCTGTGATGTAACCTTATAAAGCAAGCCTTTGGTAAATTACGGCCAGTAACAATGTGGTAAAATCTTGATTTGAACGGTAATTCTGTCCCAGCATATTTTGATTTAATGACCCTAAAGACTATGTTAAGGACGGAGACTTGATACAGTGTTAAACGGAGTGCCATTTAAGTACGTTATAAAGAAAGATTTTTTTTTTGTGAAAACTTTTCATTTTAAATGCAGGAAGCTTGCGTTATACTGCGATACAAAATGTTTACAATCTATGCAGTATATTTTAAACATAACATGTAACATTTAGAAGTTTGTTTAACACATTTTTATTTGAGAAGGTACACAACTTTTATCGTTTGAAGAATATGACACTACTTAGCATGGTATATCACTGTAAAGAGAATTCTGTTTTTTGTTTATGGAAATCATCTGCACTCTTAACTGAGAAACACGTAGTTCTGATGTTCCTCATCAACATATTTCTAAAATTCTTCGTACACAAACATGTAATTTTCTGTACCTGAACTTACGGCATGGCGTCATAGTGTTACAGTATTTCGCTTATTATTTAGAAATGTTTTTATTTTGCACTGCACGAATTATTTTATTTTATCTGTTTTCAATTAGTTGATTTCTGTTCTTTCCTAGTTAATATTCTTGCAAATAAGCTTACCCAAAATAGTGTTCTTCTTATTATAAAGTTTGTTTCTCTTTTTACTGCGATGTGGATAAGAACTGCGTTCCTGTGTTCACATGTACTAGCGATTCTCGTGTATATAGTCGTTATGTTTTACATATTTTTTTTCTTCGTGCTGTTGTTTTGGCAGGAAGCGCCATTATAGCGAAACGGGTATGCTATATGGCGAATACGGACCTACCACTGTGAGATCTGGCGCCATCTTTCCTCCTGCCCTCCACAGATTTACAGCTTCCTACTCCCATCATGTGACTCCAGCCGAAAAGTGCTTCTGCAATTAGAACATACAAAAACAGGCCACAATACGCGTTAACGGCTCTCTGCTTGAGCAAGACACGTGATTGTATTGGATTTATTATTCGTTCCCTTTTCTTGGTGTGGCGAGTATCATTAGAACTCTCCTGGCCACAGATCTTTGGCTTTCTTGATCTTACAGCTGTGTTCTGTTCTGAATACTCTCCGACAATTTGTTTGTAATTAGTTAAACTTACTTGTAATGGTAATGCATCTCCGTTCTCTCATATAGCATAAATTGTCATTCTTTTTTGTCTCGTACAAATACTTACTCTGATTTTATGACGTTTTGGCCATCAGTGTTTGTATGTACATGTGTTATGCATACGTTAATTCAATTATCGAGACGCAAGTGTACATGTGTTATGCATATACGTTAATTCAATTATCGAGACGCAACGTCTTTAATTATGTTGTTTAATTACGTCGTACACGACTTAATTTGCCCCCAATGAACACGCTGACTGAATTCTGCTCTACCTGACATCTTATTACATCTGAAGTCGGACTGTGGTTCTGTTATTTGTTAACTGTTACAGGTTATAAACATCGTAAATGTGAAGTGCGATGCTCAGCGGACACGAAATTATTACAAAAATGTGGAACGAAAGAAATGACCCTTACTCAAAAACTGCTAAAATGTGACACGGAAGGGCAGTGTCTAAGATGAAGATGGCAGACAGAATCTTGGCGCTGTCTCTGTGGTCTCTGAGACTGCAGGCCGATGTTTTCAAGAAAGGAAATAGACATTAGATCATTCATTTATGACGGACGAGGTAACGAAGATTTGAAATAATATTAAAATGCTTACATGAAGCATAATCTCAGCTGAGGACAAGCTGATTTTAATTTGTGGTCGCTGGAGTAAATTATAATTTGGGAACTATATAAATGTGTTGATATCATACCAAGGGAGCCAGTACTATAACGCCACTTGCTGTTAGAACTGTCGTGTATTGTCGTGGAGATTGGTCGGAACACTTCACTAGAAGAACCTGAGACAGTGTTGGGCGTTGTCCTCTCTGGGAAGTCTTCTGACTTGTTTTCGCTACTACGTACAACGACGTACGGTTGGCCAGGTGTACAAACAGCGCATGCAGTTCCATTTACTCTACAGCGAACAAGGAATGGCAGTGTATTCGATCATAATGCAACACATACAATGTTGTCGTCAGGTTTAATACAGCTGGCTTCAATTCATTGTCCATTCCATCTCAGCAGCCGCGAGGAGTTGTGGACCACCCTGGTCCATTGTGATGGTGTCTTGTTTGTTGTTCGAATCTCAGACAGCGCACTGAGTGTCTTCTCTTATGGCAACAATTGCAAACAAACGCGCTCTTATATGTGAGAACAAAAGGAGATGACCGAAGAGAACTCCGACGCCAACAGTCAGAAAGTCAGAGTCCTCTCTCCACCTCCTCCTGAACCCGCTGGACAAACAAACACACCCCGTCGCCCGCCATCTTGCTTCTGTTGTTATAGTTACTCTTTTGTTCTGAAAAGACAAAAAGGAAAATGATGTGTCATGAATGTGTGGGATGGGGTTTTGAGGTAGCAGAATGAAAAAGGGTGGACTGGGAGAGAGGGAGAGAGAGAGAGAGTTGGTTGAATCGTGTCTGAATAACTCTCTCCTCTTACGACACCCTTGCAACACTTTGGAATCAACACTGAGTCGATGTAGAACCAGAAGCATTTCTGTGGGGTGGCATTTTGCGTTTTTCTTCACGCAGTGTGATCGCTACTCATGGGCTTTTTTTTGTTGTTGAAAGGATCTTTAGTGTCGGTCCAGAACATTCTCTTTTGTTGTAGGTTATAGTTGAAGTGAAAGAAGATGTTGTGCGATGCTATTGTTAGTTCATTGCCGTGGCTACGTCTCTCTTTCTGCTTTTTCATTGTTAAAGTTGTATAAATGAGGATGATTACGTCGCCACAGCCGATGTGCAACGCTAGGCTTGAGACAATTCAAAACTACACCATGAATGCCTCTGTTGCACGTACAGTCGGTGACAGAATTGATTTGCTGTAGCACGAGTGATTCAGCTGTTCGTTAACTTTTGTCGCATCTAATACTTTTTTATTTATTTAGTGTTCTGTCTGACGACAGGTCCATATGAACAGGATCCTTCCATCCTTTTCTCGGACTGGGACCTGTTCATATACGTTCTTGGCAGATGGTCCAGAAGTGGTTTGCCATTGCCTTCTTCTGTGTGTGAGTGGAGTAATTGTTGGGATGCCACGGAGAAACCGGGGAAGCCCCCGGAGGAAACCTCCGTGTTGCCTAGACCACGGCCTTGCCCAACACAAGTTATAAATTCGGGCACCGCCGGGAATCGAACCCGAGACCCCAGGATTACAAGGCCAGCGTTCTAACCGCTATACCACCGTGGCGTTCATCTAATACTACCAAAGGGAAAAAAAATATATTACAGATAAATGTAGCTGGCTGTGTTTTGCTCACGAGATCAGAGTGTCAAAGCTTGAGGCTGGATTATTTTGCTACCGAGTTCTTCATTTCTCCGATTCAGGAAACTACAATTTTGTATGGTTGGATATCAAGCAGGATTTTGTCGTAAACAAACATCAAATAGACACGTGTGAATTAACTGGTTTTATCTGTTTAACACGCCACTGAACATTAAGAAGTGGTTGAATTAGGAATAATTTTTGTAGGGAGTGTTCATTATCCTTTAAAGTGCCTTTGTGTTTATAGAATTTTCATTTGATGAGAATCAGTTTTCTTAATATTAAATTTAGGAAAAAAAAATACGAATGAAGTTTAAAGTGACTGGCTTCAAGTATGTGTCTTGTTCCTCGCCATTTGGCTGATTATTGAACTTCTTAAAAGGAAGACAGGGGCGATTGTAATATTATCCAAAACAAAAGTTTTTAGTGACTAAGAGGAAACTGTAACCAGAAAATTCGCTGTTGAGAAATAGTAGCCCATTTATTTTTCAGCAGTAATAACGTATAATTTGCTTCCCAGTATGAGTTAATTCGCAAATTGTAAGAGACAATAATAACGTATAATTTGCTTCCCGGTATGAGTTAATTCGCAAATTGTAAGAGATCCGCGGTCTAAAGTTATTCAATTCAATTCAATTCAATTCATTTATTAATTATTTATGTTGTTATTTATCTATAAATAACAACATATGTCTATTGACATGCGAATGTGTGAAAACAAACATTGTTTAGGTAGATATTAAATAATTAACGTCCTTAAACACGCAATAAAGTAACTGTCAAAAGTGAAGTGAATTTTGCGGCAGTTCGTACGAGGGTTGCACTAAGGCCTGTTGAGTTGAACGCTGTGTATAGGACTTGCCGTTATGTGTTTGTGGACGGGAACAAATGATGCTTTTGTCTGTTGTCAGCGCAAAGCATGATTCTCTTCTGTTTGAGATAATCGTGTATAGCTCCTTCAACACTGACTCGAACAGAAGCTTTAGGGAACGCGATTGTTATGCGTCAGGTATTATCGGCTGAATTGTGTGCGCATCACGTGTCTAAATGGAAAGTGGGATGAGAGAATGTATTGCATCATACCACATGTTCAATAAAATTAATCGTTCAGTTTACAAGTAAATTTCCAACCAAATACAGCAGGACTTAATTGTCTTTTATTTTCTAAATTTCGTGCGTAAGAATATAGAATTAATTAAAAATAATAAACTTAATGCAACAGAAGTACGTGTATATAATGTGTGTGTATATAAATACTGGTACATAATAAGTTACCTGTATTAACAAATTACAGTAAAACCTCTCAAGTTGGACACCCCTTTATCCTGGACACCCCTTTATATTGGACAC